>BLKR01003307.1:0-77500 GCA_011170035.1 Teleogryllus occipitalis
TATTTGACATGTCGAAATCGACAGCACCTATTATACCTGCACTAAGTAATAACAGAAAGGGACAGATCTAGGTATTTGTTTTACTGGAACTGAGAGAGTTCATAGTTATGTTATGGTTCACAGTTTGTCGCAGAGCTTGGTGGTGTGCAGAATGATCTTTGTTCTGGTGCCAAGCTTGCTGGGTCTCTAAATTACGGATCAAATAACGAAAGAAGACAGGAAAATTCCTTCATGTATAAACAAGTGTTGTAATATTCTTCCAGAATCAAATCGAAAGCACTGTTTTCCAATCTTCTCTTAGAATTGAGAAAACTGGAGATGGTGAGGAAGAATGAAAATGAAGGGTTTCCTTTTTCAGAACACTTCTTAGCAATGTTTATTGCAAATATTCTGTTCCTTTGAAATTTGAGAAAGTGATTTGTTACATGTGTATGATTTTTAATGCATGAAATGAAAAAAAAAAAAAAAATATAAAGCTGAAAACAATTTTAATGTCATAACAGGTACAGGTTTACTACAATTCCTACACTTACTTTATTTTAAAAACTGTCACATTTGCGTTTTATACAATTTATGTCATAATACTCTGATTTGCAACCTTTAAGATGCCTGGGCCTCTTGTTTTCTTCCTTTAAAGAGCATTGATTTTAGTCTAATGAGCAGTCCATTGCAAGAATTGCCGTCCTTCATGCACAGTCTGAAAAAAAGAGTTTACATTCTCTTTAACTGATTTAATTTAATTCATAATTCTGAATTCTACTTTAAATTAGATTCATGCTCAATACATGGCGAAAATAATATATATAATTGAACCTTTAATCTAATATGTACTTTCTACTTCTCCACTGTTGCAGTAAACTCGCCTAGATATATATTTATAATTAAAACATTTACTAAATAAAATAATAAATTTCCTTACCTTTTAGTAGTGATGTTGTGGAGAGGTCCAAAGGCCAATGCAACTACTGTGCAAGCCAAGCAAATTACATTATATGGCATACTAAAATCTGGAGTAGGAAGAGTTATTACGAGAGATTCTGTTCTTAACTGCAGTAAGTATCCCTCTCTGGAGGCATTGAAACTGTCAACAAATAAAATAAAAAATATTAACCCATTGACTGCTGTGGATGAGTTAATGCGAAAAATTTCTTTGCCTGAGGGCCTCTGGCATAGCATGCAGTCAGCAAGTTACAGGACACATAAATGTCCGAGGTCATTCTCCTCCTTATTAAGCCTTTCGCGAAGGACATTTGTGAGATAATTTTAGTGATATCTATGAATTGTTCTAAACACTTAACTTGATATTTTTATGTTGTGATGGTTCTCTGGTCTTGCATTTGAAGGCAGCAAAGTGGCCAGCGATATGCCTTTTTGAAATTCAAGTTTTTTCCTCCGGTTTCCAAGTTTGAGAATATACAGTTTCTAGATTTTGTTTCACACATTACAACACAATTTTTCCTGATCATTAGATATTCATACTGTGTAACTCGCACACATTTCTCTCGCAACTTAGTACCAGTGTAGAGAAGTAAAAGTGAGCATTAAAGAAAACAGTTTTTTCTTCTTCTTTTTTTCCCTTTTCCTTCACCTTCTTCTAGGAAATGTATGTTACTAAATATAGCATGCATCAGCCAGGAAGGTGGACGCCTCTCAAGCTGTTCTGTGAATTTGGGATCATGTGCTTTCCTTCAGCAAACCAGGTTCATTTATGTTCTGGCTTCGCTTGTCTTAGACATTGCCCAATTTGCTCACATGTTTTATCTTTGCTCTCTCTCTGTGCGATGCCTGCCTTCCAAATTGATGCAAACTCTACTATTCAAACTACACTTAAAACGTGAAAGAATTTTTTCGGAAGGAAAGTCAATCTCAGGACTGATGTCAAAGCAGGGTTTGAGGTACCATATTCCTCACCTTGGTTTTGAAAAAATTGTAAGTTCTACCGTGAATACCATTAGTTTTCACCATGGAAGTAGCAATATTTTACAAAATGGATATTCTGCTGTCAACTTGACTAAAAAGACTTCGTGAATTTCGAGGACAAATGTAGATTATCTGACAACCATATTCCATTTTCAAGATAACTCAAAAAATGTTAAATTTTCTTTTGATTAACAAATAAGGAAAAGTATGCTTAATAACACTGAAAGATTTCCATTTTCAATTAAACTGCTGAATTTTCAGAATGATTAAATCTTCATAATTGTTTGATGCATCCCAGATATCTTAACTTTTGGAATTTTGAAGATAATTGATTTTGCATTACAATAATTTTAAAAAAGATGTTCAGTAATAGTAGTTAAAATCATAATAGCATTCACATCAAGTTAAATGAAGTTATGAGAGTTCTGGATTTTTTTTCAAAGCAGGGATTTTCTTTAAGGTCTTTGAATATTTGAGGAATTATTGAACGGTATGTGCTACACTTCAAGGGGTTTGAAGATGGTTTGCCAGAGGCAAGCAGTATACTATGATAATGATAATAATATCACTAATTTTACTATTTTACATAACTTTCATATATAATGAGAACAAGACAGCTAGCACCAAGTTCACATGCAATGTTTGAACAATGCATTCAATTACAACATTCTTAAAGTGGGATTGTCCATAATATGAGACTTTTAAATTTTGAATCTTGGAAGCATTACTACAATGTAATATTATTTTATTTTAGTAGTATCATTGTGAACATTGTAAAACATAATATGCATTTATTTGTTGTTTAATAGATAACAAAGATGTTAATGCAATGAATGAGTCAATATCACTGTATTGATTGTTTGGACAAAAAATAATACTGGGACAGGCGTCTCTTTTTTTGAATTGCAGATATCAAAACAATCAAATAGTAACAAATTTAATAAAATATTTCTGAAATCTCTATCATGTGAATTAGAATGATCCAAAAAATGAAAAATATATTTCTCCTTAAAAGTGCAAATAATGACAACCTTCTTGAAATATAGTAGATCATATATCATCAGTATTCAGCAGCCAAAACAGAACTGCGCTGGGACATAGTAGCCAAACTCTGTACGAGGAAGATAAATCAACTTTAATGTTCCTTGAATGCTAAAAGCTATTGTAGTGTCATTTCCACCCCAAAAGTGCTGGTAAAACATAACATGACATCAAATCTTTGACGTTCATAAAAATGATGATCATTAAAACCAATCTGGCAAAGTTTAGTGATATCTGTCTTAACACTGGAACTCTCTGCAGACTAATAACTAAAAACTAGATTTTGATGCAGTAAAATCCTTTAAAACGTGCAGTAAAAACAGTCACGTACATTTAATTGGAGATATTTTGTAAGATCAGGAGTAATTTTTGGAGCGCTAATGTGAGGATTTCTTGGCCGCCCATTTCTTGGTGAATTTTCATGTGATTTTCTTTCTCCAAACCTGGTGATCGCTCCTTGGACTGTGGATTAAGGTGTCTTCATAATTTTCAAAATTTCACTCAATGTTTTGCACTGATTGTTTAACCTAATAATAACTCGCTCTTCTTTAGTGGTTCCTTTGCCTTTGTTTAACAGACAGTGGAAACAGAAAATCTGTTCACTACAAGGATATGTCGGTGACCTTGATCGAGAGCAGAGTTGCTTCATCGCACTGTTAGACTACCAACACAACAGCAGCAATAGTGTCAGACAAATGTACAAATACTTTTTGTGCCCTGGAGTTTCCAAATTTTAGAAGGGAGGGTGGGCAGGAGAAACATTTGTAAATTTTCTTATGTTGAATCTATCAAGTAATATATTTGTATTACTATGAGATTTTTGGATAACTACTTATATTTTACAATTACAAAAACAAAACTAGAAATTAATTTAAATTATTTTTGTAAATTGCGGTGTATAAATACTTTTAACCCAAGAGTATTATAAGTACTTTTAACACTCACTGTATGCACACCCGTAAATTGCAGTGAGTAAGCCAGAGAGTACTGTAACTGCTTTTAACACTCACTGTACTTTTAACACTCACAAGGCACACCCATAGCAGTCAACGGGTTAATAAAAATTGACAAAACATTACAAGACAATAGTTATGTAATCTTACCTTGAATATATGGTATGTCCAGCTTGTGGCAATCCCATATAGTTTTTTCCAACAGGCAGATAGGCAGAAATAATTGCTGATCCAATATAAAATCCATGATTTGCATCTGGAGGATATTCTTGCCATTTTAAAAATACATAATCAAATTCTATATAAATTTCTGTAACGGACCGAGCAGGAATTCTCAGCAAAACTTCCAATGAATATGGGCGAGAGCGCTCTTTTCCAGGAACATATTTTTTCAGTACTGAAAACAATGAATCAGAGATGAGGGAAATCAAGTTCAAGTTAAATTTGAAAGTTAAGCAATCAACTAATATGCAACATATCATTATTCCAAATATAATACATACTTGGTGTTATTTCCTTGCCTCCAGAAACTACTCGCAAAGTATGAAGGTAAATTGGTAAAAACCATGGAATATTCTCAAGATAAATTATATCAAGATGCTTCCAGTGATTGTTGTGAATTTTTGTTACAATGCCTCCTCTCTCTTGTCCATATCCTATTTAAAGGACACCATTAAAATTAACCTCCCTTTCAATGCTGAAGAAAAATTAATTCTAATCCTAGTAGGAATTTCTTAATATATACAAATACATCACTTTACTGATACTGGGCAACAATATTAAAATGCCCAATAGATAAAAAGACATACAGTAAAACATAAGAACTTCAGAGCAATAGAATCTTTCCTACAAAAATTTTAAAATGTGAAATTTAAAAAAGATGCAAAAAACATAAATACTTTCATGCAAAATTCAAGAGTTTTCTCACATGCTATGTTCTTTTTTGCATTGAGTCTACACATTAGTATGCAAGTTCAGGAGTTATGGCCAACCGAGATGAATATGAAATGTATATGTTCTTGAATACCATATTACCCGAATATAAGTTAACTCTGTACATAAGATAACCCTCTAATTTTGAAGAGGCCTCATAAGATTCTTTAACAAAATCTTACTATTTGGTCAACATAAAATTGCAAATTGTCTAATTGACTCGAAACTTGTCTTGTTGTTGAGAAGGTAAAAACTCTTTTCTTGTTCCTTATAATCATCATGCCCATGATTTTTGTCACTTCCCTCTTCATTTTCACATGTATCTTTGTTTCTTTCCTTTTTCCCCTCACAAACTGCAACGTCTTCTGACTTTTAAGACCCCTCTGAAAATTTGGACCTCTATGAATTTGGAAATTTTGTACCAATGTTTGGGATTTGTTTTATAAATAGATGGCCAGCACCAACAAAGTAGTTGGTTACAATAATGAGAAGGAAACTTACAAACACTCGTGAAAAATGTAGATAACATCCATTGCATCACTGGATTAATCTATTATTGATTCGATTTCCGAAGCATCTTTCTATCTTTCGATTCCATTTTGAAATGTTGCACTCTAATTGTTTCACACACATCAAGATTCCAGAAGGTTCTGGCTCCATTGGCAACTCTTTATTGGCACTCTACATCACGAAATATTGCAATATGAAATTAAAATAAAAGTGAGAAAATGCAACGCAGTATGAAATAAACTAAGTTGCAACACAAGAGTGGAAATGTTACATTACTCACTAGAAATTCCAGCTTCAGATCCTAACATCGCCACGGCTAGAATCTCAGTCGTAATATATCATTCTCCATCCTTATGATGTAAACTACTAAGACAGAATACCAATACTTGAAATTCGCATTGATTAATGTTCGAGTGATTGAGTTGTGAACTGTGACCTCATACATCTGTTCCTCCACTTTATGCCTAAGAAAATATTTTTTAGTTATTGACGTTAATAAACATCAGCTTAGCTTCTTAGCAACTAACTCCTTAGCTCCTAAGCAACTAACCATCTACCATCTAAACAACGAATTAAGAGAGCGTCCATAGCAAAAGCTGTTAAAATGCTTGAGAGTTCATTCAAAATAGTTTAGTGAACTTTCGGAATTAGATTTTACCAGAACTCATAAATTTTTGGATACATATGTTGTTTCCAGAAAACAGAATTTTTGATTAACAATAAATGTAAACACAATTTATTTTTACAATTGTTTTTGTTTATTGAAGTTACAATTTTTTAACATTCCACTGAATGTAATGCTATTTGAAGCCGAGACATTTATCTTTGTTAGTATTACAAGAAATCAATTTGAAATGTTTGCCTCTTTTGTCCCATTTACCTCTTGGCCCCTTGTCTCGTCCCCTATGTCCCATCTTTCCATTTGTCCCCCATGTTCCATTTGTTTCCGCAGCTTATCTGTCTCCTTGACCCATGTTTCCCTTTGTCCCTCTTTCCCGTTTTGCACCTTGTCCCCAGCCTCCCTTGTCTAATTTCTCTCTTTCCTCGCCTTTTCCCATTTTGTCCTTTTTCCCTTTTCCAATTTTGTCCCCATTGTTCCATTTTGTCCCTTTGCCCTCCATTTTCCACTTTGTTCCCCTTTGTTCTTTTGATCCTTTCATGCACTGCTATTGTTATTTAAACATGGTATTGAGACCCTGTACCAACAACCCTTGTTACAGAGCATTGAAAGTAACTTGGCTCCGCTATTGCTCCGCCTCGCGGATCTGTCTAAACTGGAACCTGTGCAAGCTGGAAATCTGCCTTCACCGGAAATCTTCTTTGGCCCATGAAGTTATATGGTATTTTACCCAGCATAAAACGAAATCTGCCCGTCGCAGAAACGGAACGGTTTTCAGGTACTCGAGGGGAAAAATCTTTATAAAACAGAATTCCTGTGAATTTAATGCCATTGGCAGAGACTTGAGACATTCTTAATGTAATGAATGCATCTGCAAGTCTTTTAAATTCTCTATCTCATGCGACTTAGTCGTGGCAACTGCACTGTGAAGGAGAGGGGCTTCAACTCACTGCGTAGAATTCGACTTTGGGGTCACTTGTCTTTAAGGCATAGGGTGTAGGGTAATTCGTCCCCAACTCTCTGAGCGTGGGAAGGCTTGGCTTCTATTCGCGCCTCTTCCTGCACCACACTGAAAATCATAACCCATTGGTCAGAGACGCATTGCTCAAGGCCATGTGAGGGTATCAGAAAATCATAGTATTTTCGGCTGTGATGCATTGTGCTTTGAAAGAGGCAGCAAGCAGTCTGATTGCAGCCATTAGACAGCAAGTTGGTGTGTATTTTTGAGTTTCACAACCAGTTTAACAATGTGAAAACCATAAAACTCTAACATTAGATGAAAATGTCAAACTTATGGAAGTAAGAGAATTTCAGAAGCTGTCAATGAAGAATGTTTAATATTCATTTATTGGTGATTTCTTTCATTCACGTTATATGTAAATCTATTTTAATAATCAAAATAAAATCATGTAATTTTTTACTTTAATTACTTCTTTACTAACATTAATTTACTAGTTTCAGAACAGAAATATCAATATCACAAGTGTTGTAAAATGCGCAACCCTTCATAAAACGGAAACCTCCCTAAACCGGAATATTTTTTTTGTCACAATTGATTCCGGCTTACACAGATTTTACAGTATATACTGGGTACATTTTCGTTCGTACAAGCATTGTATTCATACAAGCATGATGAGAACACAATAACATAAAAATTGGTTGATTTAAAAAAAAAAAAAAAAAAAAAAAAATCCTTTTCTTTCATATAAAATTTTAGACATTACACGACGAAAATATAAAAATCAGTCTTACATTAACTAAATGGAACAGAAAATACAGAGCAATGAAACAAACAAGGAGAAAAATAGTGTGTCATTACTATTACCCTTTATACTGTGTCTAGGAAGTCCTATATAACAATGTAAATGTTTCTAAAATTTCATGGGTTATCCTCTTGATTTTATAATAGCTTGGTATCTTCCTTGCATAGATCTAATGAGACGACTGCATGTCTGAAGTGTGATGGACAGCCATTACTTCTATTCATGCCTTTTCCAGATCTTCTTTGCAGGATAATTCACTTTATGAACATTCCTCTTCAAAATTGCACAAATGTTCAGTGGGATTCAAATCTTCAGATTGTGCTGGCATTTTGAGTTGTTTTGGGACATTCCATATTAATCATTGCTTCTCAATTCCTGCAGTATGCTTGGTATCATTGTCACGTTGGAACATGTAAATCGGCGGCATACCCAATTTCACAGCACTTTGCTTCAAATTTTTTTTCAGGATGTTGTTATATATATGTTTGTACATAATGCCTTTTATGAAATGAATATTTCCGACTTCTCTTGATGAATTTCACCTGCCAATCCTAATAGATCCACCTCCATGCTTCACAGTGGGAAGTGAGTTTCCACTTTATTGTCAGCATTTACTTTTCTCCACACTGTGGATGTCATCTGAGCCAAAAATGTTTATCGTAGTCTCATCTCATTACATGGCATTGTCCCAGAATTCTTCATTCTTATTCCTTTGTTCCTAATCATTCTGCATGGTTCTTCTTTCCAACTTATGGCCTTTTTTGGGGATCTCTTTCATGATACCCATGAATGATTCATGATACCCATCTAACACCCTTCAAATAGCAGAGACTTGTATGGTTTTTCCATTCACCTTCTCAACTAGATACTGCAGATGTGGCATGCTCAAAGTGGGTTTTCTTGGCATATTGAATTTCTCCCCTGTAATTTCACTGTACATTGAAATTTAATTCTTTCTTTCCCTCTATTCTTTTTATGTGTATTGGCTAGCTCAGTTTTTTCTTAATTAAAAGAAATATTAAGCTCGTAATCACAATAATACGATACATCTCAGTGATTTATTTTCCAATTTTCTAAAAGAGTGGGCCTGGAAATTTACCGCACATTATGAGTTCTTGGCTGATACAATCTTAATTTGGGGAATTTAGGACTGATGGAGTCATATTTTAAAGATTACAAAAAAAAAAAAAACACCGAAATTCATGCTAATTATTGTAGCGCAACAATGCCCTATGCTATTTATTATCATTCAAATCTCTTCCTTGAGACATATTCGACTTATGTATTTTGAAGTTGAAATGAACACATACACATATGAATATTGTACAATGAAAAATAAAACATCACATTCACACTATTTACATACAACCTTTCATCACGATTATGCACATATGTGCTGTATTACTTAATCCGAAATCTATTTAATGGCGATTTACTGATTTTATTATAAATCATTTATATTCAAAACTACAATCTTGGGCTTGACCAAAATTTAGAATGTCTCTTCCTTTTCCAAAATTTCATGATTGAATTGATGATTCATGATTGAATGATTTCCCTCTCTGAAGACCGCACAGCATTCTTTAATATGTCCAAATTTACATTAATTTCATTCATTTTATTTTTCATGCCTTTCATGCATCATTGTTCTTTTGTCAACCAATCATGTTTTCCCATTCGCTATAATTCTTCATAGTTCTTTTCATACCTTAATTTATTGAAAAACATTTTTAATTACCAATTCTGTACTCATTTATTTAAAATTTAAGTCATTTGAGATGTCATGGATCATCTCAATACTGAACAGTGGAATGCAATTTGCTCATCAATATTCCTATTTTTCTTTCAGAGTATCCTCTCAGGGATAAATTCATAACCTTCTTCACATCCTCACAAAGTTCCTTCATCTTAGGCATTTTCACCTTTATTGGCTCCAATGTCGCACCTAATGTAACTATTATCTTCCTAAGCATGCACAACAGCACTACTGATAAAAGTAACGAGTTACGGGGTCAATTTTTACCAACATTCACACTACATGCTTCAAGTATATGAATAAGAATGGTAGGTAATTTAGCCAAACTTAAGAGATTTTAATTCCTACATTCTTTTACAAAATACAGAATATAGGCCTACATTGTATTATAAAAACCTTTTTCTTCAATACACAACAAGAAATCAATCCATTACATAAAAAAGAAGACCATAGAATATTTCTTTTTCATACTGGAACGTATGAATACCAATGGAACATAGTGTACATGCATGATATTTTTATCACCTTCAGAGGATAATGTTGCATCAACATTTATGAGTTTTGTGAAGGGCAAACATAAAAGTGATTAAGGAAAGGCAACTAACCTTAATAAACTTAATCTGCAAATATATAACCACCCTGTATTTTTCAAATGATATATTTAAGAAAAAAAACTAGTCTTATATTCAGGTAAATACAATATTCTGATATTAGCAATCCCCTCTGGGTGAATGATTTACATATTTTGATTTTTAAATTCACAATACAAGCTCAACATTTTTTTATTCAATTATGGAAATTTCCTACTCACCGACAATGTATCTGCTGGCATATAAAACAGGTGGAACATTCACAGCATAAACTTTAGGCGTGGAGTATGTAGCCACAATATTTAACATATGGGTAAAACTCATTTTTTGAATGTTGTACACCTTAAATTTGCTCTCATACCCTCCTCGTATACTGGTTATTACCTCTGTTGGTTCTGGTTGTAGTTGGTAAGGAGTACCAGTCTAAAAATATACAAAAAGAATAAATGAACAAAACCTAAGAGTGAAGAAGACAAAAAATAGTAATAAAAACATCACATCATCTGTTGAGAATCTTTGCAGAGAAAGTTAAAAATTAATTTCATGGAGAAAACAGCTTTTTAAAGTTATACAGGTCAGCTACTAATATTATCAATTCTCAAAGCAACATGTTGGGATATATGTTTGCCTCTTTGGATCATGAAAAGGGAATCATTTAGGTGGTGTTTGGAAAGCTTAGCTTTAAAATGTATTGATTGGAGTTCCACTACGAAGATTCTCAACATGCAATATAAGCTTCTTATAATTAGCCACAAACTCAAATAACTGTTTTTGGATTCCAAATGGATTTCACATAGGAACAAAATAGAATGCTTAAAACTTTCCAAAAAAGAAAATACAATGAACTTTTAATAACTGAAATTTTTGTCAATTATCTCAAATTATCTACAATACCCTTCACCCGACTTACGCAAACTTCTGTAATTTTACTTCATGTTACACATACTTCGTAATAAATAATTAAAGAGCAAGTATACTAAATATGAAAAACTTTGATAACACTGAACTTCGAAAATCAATATTTCTTCTTGATTGTCAATATATGTTTACAAATAAAAGTATCCAAAGTTTTTTGTGACAATCATTTATTTCAGCAATTGCACAACGTTTCGTAACTCATTTTGTTACATCATCAGGTGCTGAACTTAGTGAGGAAGGAATGTTCTGCATTGAGATAATTCAATGGGATAGCGTTCCCTCACTAAGTTCAGCACCTGATGATGTAACAAAACGAGTTACGAAACGTTGTGCAATTGCTGAAATAAATGATTGTCACAAAAAACTTTGGATACTTTTATTTGTAAACTGAACTTTGAACTTTTATTGTCTGACACACTACTGAACCTGAATGCAGACCTTTTTCTTCCCACTGAAAACCAAAACAGTCATATTTGAGAATTGCTAGCCTTTTAACCAGCATATTGTTAATGCTCACAGCGATTTTTCCATAGCTGCCTGTGACATTTCATCAGCCATTGCCATCCAATCGGGACCTTAGACATCACTATGGTGGCGTTCAATCTTCTGATTGGATGCCACAGCTGTAACAGCTAATTTACTTCACAGGCAGCTATGAATCACAGTATGCACTGAATTTCTTTATAACCAACCCAGCAAGACAACTTATTGATTAAAGTGCAATGCACTTCAATTTCCAATAATCCTTTTGCAGTGCACTCTCTCGGTAACAACACGTGAACAAATGAAAGAGTGAGAAAAATTTAAGTCAGCTGACATTTTAACAATATTGACAGAATTTTCTGTTCTGCACACTTACAGTGATTTCTTTTCCTCCTATAGCTTAATGAGAACACTGAATATTAATGCATTCATTGCAACTCTCATAGGCAAGAGAATATTGAGTCCACTCTGAACTTTGCCTACACTACTCCCAGACTTGGAGCCATATCATTTACCATATGCATTTTAAACATCCCTTCTACCCTTAACTTTTCACTGAACATTTAGATTTGACAGTTTGGTTGGACATGGAGCTATGCCATTGGCGCTGAATGTGTTAAATTGTGAATTTTTAGACTTTTTTGGAGGGATCAATTTATCACACAGGTTCGAAACCAGAGATGCACAATACATTGTTTTAAAATTCATTTTAAAGTCAAAAATCAGTTTTCAACATTTCCAATTTCTTTACACTTCCTCTCAACAAGTAGAATCTAGAAAACTCAAACTCTTTCATTTCTCTTTAGATGTGAGATATAGAGGTTGTAGGGCTCAATGAAAAGACTTTGGTGACTGACAGTCATGTGTGACATAAGGCCTTTGGTTTTTTCATGGACACTGACCATCAGAATGAGTGAAAGTATGGAGACTTGTCATTGAGTTGCCAATGGCAGACAGGAAACAAATAATCATCAGACACTAAACCTTCTCTTTCATCACTTGTGTTCCCACCTTCTGTTGGGCATCTGTTGGTTTTGTGTTGGGACAAATTGTATTGAGGTTAGATGTCATTTTGAAGTGGGAGTATCAAGTTTTTTCTGTGAGATGCTGACTGTAATTGCCCTTTTCAGCTAACTGTTCCCTTTCTTTATTTAGTGCTTATATTCTTCCATTAATTTTTCTTTTCTAAAATTTGAATATCTGCTGAAATTATAATACTCCTTACATTTAGCAATGCCCGAAACACAAGAACTAAGTGGTCACAGAAAAATAGTGGTCCTCAAATACCACAAAAAAGCAAACAGGGTGTGATGTGGCAGAACTGGGATAGGGGAGAACTGTGAAAGTGTTTGGAAATATTTTAATAGCAGTAAAGAAACAGAACATTTCCCTTGTAAATTAGTGTTATACTTACTGTAGTTAATGAGGCAAGAGGTTTTTGAGAATGAGCTATTATCCATTTGCACAATTTGAACATTTCTTTGGTTACTTTTATAAGTATTTAATTATTTAAGTGATTTTCATGTTACAAGAACACATGCTTAGCAGCAGTTTGCAACCTAGCAATATCGCTTCCCTCACTCACACATGACGATCACCAACTTCTTTTAATCAAGCCAAATATATTTAAATTGTGAAGATGGTATTTGCCACAAGAATTCATACTTTTAGGACACTGATACATAAACCTTCAAAACTCAAAATTACTTTCAAAATGGAGAAACATCCATACCTCATTTGAAGTAACATCAACATAAATAAAACTTGAGGTTGCAAGAGGACATGGTCCAGATAAGCCCAGACCAAATAATTTTCTAAGAGACCAATCCTGATTCTGAAATCCCAATATCATCATATCATATACTAGTGAAACAGTCTGACGTAGTTCAATTGATACTTCTGTACATTTGGCATCCTGTAAATGAATACAGAAGCAAAATTATTAATCAAGTCATAAGCTATATAATCACAAAAAATTGGAGCATACCTTACAGACTGGCCTCATGTGAAGGCCCAATGAATGATAATTTGTGTTGTGAATATGACCAGCATTTAATAATGACGCAAAACCTTTCTGTAAGAAATATAATTTATATTATTTTCCCAACACAAAGTCCATGTAGAATATATAAAACACTCATCCACTTGATAATGTAAGATGTTCAAATATTCACAGTAGTAATATCTACTTAGATATAAACTTATAAAACGACTTAATTTTTTCCATACCATACCCTTTCAATAAAAAATAATGATAAGTCAAGTTGCAGGCTTGCATGGTCTGTAATTCAAATGTCTAGACGGCTGTGAGATCTAAAAATAATGTTTTTGAAATATTACTAACTGTAAATTCCAATTATTCAAGCCATACATAAGGACTTTGTGATTTTGAGAAATTCAATCCTTACTTTTCCCAAATTAAATTAACAAAATGCATTAACTAAAAATTAATAATTGCTGAAGACTACAACATTCTTATCTAAAAGACACATGACTAGGAAATTATTATTTATTATTTACTACCTTTTATTAGTAAGTTCAATTTTATCAACTAAATACAAAAAATTAATTATGATTATTCTAATTTTTCTTCAACCTGCATTTTATTTTCCTATATGGTAATAAAATTCAGAACTTAAAAGGAAACATACAATTCCCTTCTTTTTAATTTAAATGTATGACTTAGATCTCACAAACATGAAGTTTTACCTTGGAATCACATGGCAGTAGTTTCTTCCACGGTGTTAAATTTTCAGTACAGACAATTTCACGAGGCAGTGTTGCATACCGGACAAAAGAAGAATTAATATTAGAATTTTTAACAACTCCTGTGGGACGAAAACTGTATTCAGGACTCAGACTGTTGGGGGTGCCAATGAAATTCAATGAAGCACATAATAAACCAGATAAAGCACCAGTTAGTTTCTTCCAAACATTATCAACACTGTGGAAAAACAAAAAGTTAATTAGAAAGATTTGAATATTTCACTAAATAACAGAGCATTTGATACACACTCTTTAGTATCATTTTTGAACCACGCCCAGAGTTCCGCTCCAGGTGCTGCATCGCTAACTGGGAATCCCCAATACTCATATCGCCATAGTCCTTCAGTGAGGGTTACATGGAGTTCTTGTACATTGTGCCTGCCAGCAACTTCTCCCAATGCTCTTGGAAATAAATGGCAATGCTGAACTGTGGCAATGAAAATACATTAATCAAAACAATAAAAAAAAAAAAAAAGAAATTCAAAGCAACACAAAATAATATTGATATAACTTACACATCTGAGGGCCTGAAGGTGCATCCCAAACAGTAGTAAACTGAAAATATGCATAAACATGACCACTAGGCAAAGGTTTCAGTAGTAATTCTTCATCAAATCTATCTTTCTGGACAAGGCACTGTCCCACATTTAGTATCCAAAAATTAACCAAGATATAGCATACAATCTTTACCAATTTATTACAATAATTTTTTGGATAAACCATTTTTATTTGGGTTTTATTTAAATAAAACTGACAGGTATCACTTCCAATTCCAGTTGGAACTTGTTACCCTAAAAAGGCGATATAATCACAGAGAACTACTATATCTTTAACATAATCTCCCAAATTTTCATATTTCGTAACTCCACGACAAAATTCACAGTAACAGATTGCAATAGAGGGTTAAAAACTTTTAAATTATTATTTTTTTCATTACTACCATAAATACTTTCAGTCTTATCTCTTCATAACTGATACAGTGTCTGTATTACAGTCAAACTACCCTCTCGAGAAACAGTGAACCACATTTCAAACTTCACGTAAGAAAATTCGTCCGAGGTATAACCAGTGTATAACCATAACCATGAAACTATTCTTGAATGGTAAAAATATACACGAACGTATATGAAGTGCAACTACACCATTACCGATAAAACTACTCTCTATTTACACCTAACAAATATACGCAACAATACGTTGTTACAAGAATATCCATCCTCAATGACACGGACGATGTATTATTGTTACTCTTTCTCACTTGCGACGCCATATTCTGTTTTAACAATCAACGCTACCAGCGGCTATTCGGTGAACTTCAATTTTTAAAAGTGGCTAAGGCATTACTTCATTGTTACACCTCCTGGAACGTCTCAACGGGGCTCATTGCCTCAGAAATGTGCTTACCACTGTTAAAAAGATTCATTTTATAAGGCAGGAGGTGTAAAAATGACCCAACATCATCGACCACTTCAAAAAAAATTGAAGTATAAACTCGGGCACATCATGAAGGAACACAAATTATATGCTTCACGTAATGAGGTATGAGGGCAACGAAATGGTCACACTTACTGCCAGTGCCCGGGCCCGGATCCAGGCCCCCAGTGTTCAAGGGCCCCAGATAGTTAAAAAAATACTAATTTTTTCAAAAACTAAAATAAAAAACCGTATAAAAATGCGATGTATGATTAAACTATATGCAAAAAAATTGGCATAACGTAGCGATGTGTCGCGCATCATTGGATAATATTTTTATGGAATGTTGCTGGTTGATGCAAAAATGTCATTCAGTGATGAGAAGTTTAGTTTTTTTTAACAAAACTTTCCTTTAAATACTTAAATATTTTCATTAATTTTTTTAATTGATAGGATTTTCTTTATATTTCAGCATCGAAATCGGGAGGGGGGAATCGGGGCCCCCCAATTAACCTAGATCCAAGGGCCCCCAATCCTGTCAAAGCGGCCCTGCTCACAGCCATGGCGTAAGATATATTTCTTACACGCAGAAATTACATAGATCTTATATAGAGATGTCTAGAATGACGTCGCGACGTTCGGCGGAAAACTGTCGGGTAGAAAACTTTGGTTGCGCGTAAGCGTTTCGAAAAGAATTAGTAAATTTTAGGCTGTATTATGCGACTGACGAGGTTTATGTTTGTTATAACTTTCGTTATTTACTGTGATATTTGCTTTATATGGATTTGTTTAGGTTCTCGTTTTGGCTGTGCATCTCGATTACAAATTTGGTTTAAAAAGCACTATTCTACCGGGTCTTTATCGCAACTCGCAACCCATGTCTGGAAACTCCACCTCTTGTTTTGGCAATTTAGCAACGCGCGGCATCCCTTTCATTTTTAGCGAGCCCCGGCCGCGTGCCCTCAGATTTCGGGCCGAGAGAATGTGATAGCGGCTGGCGGTTTCAAGCAGGTAAACCCTCAGGAAGTACGCTTAATCCCTTCTCTTCTAATGTCACCCAGAGGAGAGCAGACCGTCTTGGCCACGAGTTCAAAGAGAAAGACACCCGCCTACTTGTTTGGCGTCGAAAGAATATTGTATTGACAAGAACAATGATTTCTTTCTTAATTGTTTAAAACTGAAATATGTTTGCCATGTAAAATACACATTCAGGTAAATTTAATAGTAAACTTTCCTTGTTTTAGTTTCATAACAAATATGCTCCAGAAATGTACCTGTTGATACTTTTCTGTTTGAAATAAATATTAATAAATTCCAGATCCGTAAAAAGTGTTTGTTATTATTATTATTATTATTATTATTATTATTATTATTATTATTATTATTATTATTATTATTATTATTATTATTATTGAAATAACATTACTTTAAAAATAAAAAGTTTCGAAAGAGCGGATCAGAAGTCAATGCATAATAATCACTGATTAAATTGTCAGTGAAAGGCAGTCACTGGTTGATGATACATCACAGCATTGCTCTTCAACCCATTTATCTCCAACTTAAGAAAAATGTTTTGGGAATTCCCCACAAACGAAAATAAGAAAGCTAGATTAGCAATTGATAAAGAAGAAAAGGAAAATATTTATTAAGAAGAATTGGAGTTAGAAACAAGCGAACTTCACAAAAATGCTCAAAATACGCTCCAGTTACTAACAAACAAGCATTAACTCCCCTGAGAACATTTGCTCGATGTAAAGTTTATTCGTCAATCATGCGAATCGCTTCCATGATGTTTCTTCGCAGTTCTTGGAGATTAGCAGGCTTGTTTGCATAAACTTTACCTTTGAGGGCTCCCCAAAGATAAAAATTCAGTGGGGAAAGATCAGGCGAACGAGGGGGCCACAAACCCCGTGAAAATATTCTGTTCCAAAACAACTCTTCCAGAAATTGCATTGTCGACTTAGTAGTATGTGATATCGCTCCTTCCTGCTAAAACCAAAAATTTCTCTCATCCTTTTCAAGATGGGATACAAAATGTATCCATATATTCTGATAAGTATCCGCCGTTACTTTTTCTTAAAAAACAACAACAAAACAGACCAATTAATCTACCTCGATAAATACTCCAATCCTCTTTTAATGCAATGGTCTCTCGGTACCCCAGAGTCTTTTTGCTAGTTAACATATCCACCCAGATGAAGTCAAGCCTTGTCACTAAAAAAGAACTTTATCAAGTGCCACAAGACCTTCGTTAACAATTCGCCGTAGCCAATCACAGTAATTCATGCGAGCAGCTTGAGGTCGAGAACCTTAAACTCTTGAGATGTCCGCTGCTTGAATGCGCGATTTTAAATTTTTTTGTGACACAGTGCGGACTTCCATACGAAAGATTACATTGCTACTGAAGCTTACTTAATCATTTTTTCGGGTAAGTTGAAAGAACATCCCGGACTTCCTCTCATTTTTGCTGCGTGAGCACTGTGTTTTGGCGACTGCTTTCCCGATCAAACACGCTCCCTGTCTCGCAATAGCATTTTACTAACCGAACTATGGTACTACTCTTGTTCGGAATACTTTTTCTTTGAAAGTTGCCTGGCACTCTTTGAAAGTTTGCGTTCGGAAATACTCCTCCACCACAAATCTGCGTTGCTCTATGCTGAGGCGCATCGTAAGTTAAGTTCAAAACAGTGAATGAGGACGCAACCTGTTTTGCTTTGAGCAGATATGACCCAGACCACAGGAAGGGCGCGGGTGCAAGCAAGGGAGTGGTGAGTAAAGGGACTGTTGCAGAAATGTAGTCAAAGGAGCTGCTCCAGAAGCAGTGTTGCAATTCTTTCCCTTTTCTCTCATGGCCTCGAACAGCAGGGTTACGTTTTAAACGGATCGGTATGAATCATTATTATTGTTATAAAAATTAAGAGCTTGGCGATAATATTTTACGAGATATATTTCTGATTTATCTTTGAGCTGGCTCTCTTTAAATAATGTTTATTGTTACGTTGCTGTTAATAAGTCGATAAATCAGTCAGAACTTCCCTCCACATTTTGTTCCCTCCTTGTTTTGTTTCTTACGCATACTGGACAGAATCGCTTAAAAGAGACGTTTTTGTTTCCCCGCTCATGCCTCAGCCCACTCCACCCCACTAACTCTGTGCAGCACGAAAATATTCCGGCGTGTGAGTGTCATACCTGCCGCCTAAGTTCTTCAATGGGAAAAATACAGAAAGATGAAAGTTGCTGCAGCTAATGTCCTGACAGTCGCCTCCTCCTCTGCTGTCTCGACGTGCCAGGCACGGCTGTCTTGAAAGACAGCAAAGAGACGCGGTTGCCAAATTACCAAAACAAGAACAAGTGTACTCAGACATGGGTTGCGAGAAAAGCTAAAGGCTCGGTAAAAGACACATGTCAAGTCCCTATCTTTTCATTTTGAAAACGGTTCGAGATAAACATTATCACGATTAAGGGGCGGATTTTGATGACATAAAACATCACCAAAATGATCAATAAAATGCTCTTAAAATGCTTTAAAAATGCACTACCCACACAATGACGTAAAAAATATTATCAAAACCAGTTCGGATGAACAACTCAAGTTGTTGTATATGTTACTAATGTAATCGAGGCTTCTTCCATTCCTTCGAGTGATCTCCGCTTGAAAACGTTTGGTTTGGGTTGTTCTTTAACAGGAAATCTCAATCTTTAGAGTTATTCCGAAATCGACTAGACCACCAATGGTGCTGATATATGTCACAAGAATTATATCACAACGGCTCGCAAAACAATGTCTGAGCAAACAAATCAATGATGCTACTGCAGTTTTTCTGCAGTTGGCTTGGCGAAATGAGAAACGACTAGCGGCAGTATATGCTTGGTGCATCGTCCAGCAGACATGGAAACATGCATAAATGGAGGCGTAGTGCACAGATGAGCGTGTGAGCACGCAGATACTAATGCATGTGGCAGCACGATTACGATAAAGCAAGAGACTTTAAGAGTTTAGAGTTCATGTTTTCATAGCACATATACACCTATTTACACTTTAAAAACCCTAGTTTCAGAGAAGTATCACAATTATAATATTAGAAGTCGGCAAAGTAGAGTTTTTTCTATTCCCCTCAATTCAGTGTATTTTTCCTGGCTCACCGCAATCCTAAGTGGAGACTGATTGGGCTAGTGTAGAGCCGCCTCTGCCATGGCCTCGCGGCGCGCGCCGGCGGAGAGGGCTGGCTCCATATTCTTCTCTGTGGATTTCTACCCGGTCCGGTGAGTCTCCAGGTCCGTGAGGGGCGTCGGGTGTTGGCGCCTGCCGGAGCGCGGGCGCTGCAAAACCGCCCAGAAGAATCGCTCTGCGGGTAGCCGCCAGCGGCGGCTGCATGCGAGCAGGTCGGCGCCTACGCTCAGCCGGTGTCTGCATTTCGCTGTACAGGAGTGGACGATGGGTTGTCTACTGCTGCAGCTAAAGGGGCCGGGCCGTTTGATTGATTGATTGATTTTTTGGTGTTTCCGGGCGCATCAACGGCTTTGGTCATTAGTCCCGTTAGTGTAGTGCATGTTTTTTATCGGGAGATGGCGGTGATCTTCCCCCGCTGGATGGCGAGATCCGGCACCGACCTACCGTCGGCTAGTGGGGTTTCCCCCTAACCAGGACTCTCCCACCAACGGGACACCACCCCAATTGAGATACACTCTAAACTCCCAACCGATCTCCGATAAGGGAAGAGGAAGGACAGATCGCGTGCGGTCCGTGGCCCGCTTGTTAGGGTACTGCTCCGGCATTCGCCTGGTGTTGATCGGAGGATCCACGGAAAACTACCGATCAGAGCAGCCAGCCGCTAGAATTCTCCTCCAGACAGCGACTCAATTCGACCTAGCTGAAATGCTAGTGTCGAAAATCCTGCCACCGTCAGGACTCGAACTTAGGACCGCCCCGGTCAGAGGCGCTGCAGTGACATCAGTTGATGCACTGAGCTACCGCTCCCGGTCGGGCCGTTAGTCATCTCCATGTGGTTCCCGTGTTTGACAGCCTTTTTAGGCCTGATACGGCGCCCTTAGAGCGCGGGGAGGTGGAGACTTGATCCACCCCTTCCCCTGCCGGTCCCACGTCGCCGGAACGCATGAATTGCGCGTTAACAGCGTGGCAGAAGGTGCCCATAAAATAGACGCCGATACTGCCCCCCCCCCAAAAAAACCTCTTCCACGGATCTGACGCTGTGCTCCAAGAACCTGCTGCGGGTATTGTGCGACCGGCGGCGGCGTCAGCGAACCCAAGGGTACGGAACCTTGCAAGAAACCCATTCTTTCTCTCCCTCCTCATCACCAACACATGGCCCTTTCTCACAACCCCCAAAAGTGGCCCTATAGAGAATTGTCATAAAACTCAACTCCTCCTGCTCCTACCCCTCACTCCATCCATCTGAACCAAATCCAATCCCCACATCAACCCCTCTCCCCATTATCCAACACATTAACCTCACCTAGAATTACTCCCCGTCACTAACAGCCCTGATTCCGCCCACTCCCTCTCCCGCCCCAAAGATCTCCGCCTCCGGGATTGACGTCGGCAAACCACCCAAAAGGCATGCTCCTCAGAAAAAGAGGAGCGAGGGTAAGTCAAAGGAAAAGCCCCGTGCTCCGCAACAACATTGAAATCACAAAACCTACCGCCGCACCCACTCTTAGTTGTGGAACAACTACAGTGACAGTGTGGGCGGAGGTGGGAATCAAGTACGATAGTCGCGGTGCGGGGCTTAACATGCAGAATCAAAAGAGGCCCTCGCACCATTTGATTGGGGGAGGGTGGCATCCCTCCATTTCCCAACTGCTCACGTCCCCCTTTCCATCGGCGCCGGTTCATACATTCTCCGCGTCAAACGAGGCTGTGAAACGGACCTAAAGACGGAAGTACATAGGTCGTTTGATAAGTGTGGTAAATTCCTATGAAAAGGCACGAAACATTGTTAAATACCGGCATTGTTAGAAAGCATGAGCCTTGTTAGGCAATTATTTGAATTTTTAAACAAATGCGACGCGAAGTCATTTGTTGGCAACCAAATGAATGTGTGTGTCGTGCGGCGTAATATATAGTGAAAAACGAGTTTCGTGCGGAAAACAAACTTTGGATAGTTTTGTTTCCAAAACGCGCTTCTCAGTGCCAACTTGCGACTGCGAAAAGTAATTTTCTTCACTTTTCGAAAACACCGTAAGAGGCAAAAATTTCAGTGAGAGTGTGGTTCATTAGAATAATGTTTGTGATTGTTGGTAAACGACAATGCGTTTTGTAGAAGAGTTAAAATTTAATGGAGATTTATGTGCCTCGATTAGTGTCGTTTTTGACACAGTGTGTAAAAAAAATTAATTTTTTCCCAGGTAAGGGTAGGAAGTGAAAAATAAAAGTAAAAACAATGTAGTTATATATTGCTGTGTAGTGCGACAAGAGTGTTTCTTATGCGTCAGAACATGCACACGAAAACTCGGTTTCATCAACTTTCGAAAAAACAGTAATAGTAAAATTATTCAGTGTTAGTGTGTAATACTGTTTGATTGTAAATGTTGGTAAAAGGAAATTTATATATAAAAGTTTAGTTTTAATGGGAACTTTTATACCTCGATCCACATTATTTTATAAACCCCCACTCTAATGATTTTTAATTTTTTTATCGATGTCCGTAATACGAAATTAAAAACAATGCAGTTGTAAAGGATAATGTACTATGGTCATTTTAGTGCAAGAAAATCATATTTTGCTGGATATTTTTGTTTTTTGTGGGTTATTTGTGCGTAGGTGAAGTGCCAGCCCAAGCCTGCGAAAAGTCACTTTCTCCAATTATCGAAAAGACAGTACAAGCAAAAAAATCAATGTAATCGTTTATTAGAATAAGGTTTGATTGTTATTGTTGGTAAAGGTGCTGTGTCTAAACTAAAGGCGGCCACCTTTAACCACCACTAAAGGTGACTGTGTAAAGGACCATGGCTGTTGTTGAATAGTTTTTTTTATAGGGATTTATGTACCTCGACACGCAGTGTAATGAATTAATTTTTCTGTAGGTAATGTCGAATATGCAAAAAATAGTCGCATAACATTGTGATGATTGCAAAGCGAGAAAATCAAATTTTGCTATGTAGTTTATCTTTAACAGGGGTTTTTCTGAAGTGCCAGCCCGGGCCCGCGAAATGTCATTTTTCAAATTTCGAAAACGAGGTAAGAGAAAAAATCAGTTTAGTGTAGTTATTAATGTTTTATTGTGATTTTTCTTAAAGGAATTATCAATTTTAGTACAATATTTTTGTTTTGTTGTTTTTTTGAATCAGTGAACATCAACAATCTTTCTAAATTTTAGTCAAATTAATCCTTTTGTGAGAAACGAATGTTTTTGAAAGCAGAAAATGCTGTCACTAACAATGCTGTTTAACGAACTGTGATTGGCTCATTCCTTATATCTGACATAAGCATAAGCACAGAAGCTTGCAAGCTCTTAAGTTAACGTCTTACGTGTTATGCTTATGCGAACGCATTGTGAATGAGTCCACTTGTAGACGAAGTCCTAACTTTTATGTTAACGCCATGCTTATGTTTGCATTGAGAATGGGCTTTAAGAGACAAATGACCTCAGAATTCTACGTTAACAGCTGAAGCTCCCTTTCCTTCGCTGTGCGGCTGTCACGACTGAAAGTCATATCATGTAAACAGATATGAAAACAGACTTGCAGATAAATTTATTTCATTCAGAATATCTCTCTCTTTGCCAACTGTATTAAATTCATGAAGGTGTTTTCCTATGCAGGACAGGAAAAACTTCTCCGTTTCCGCGATGGACAGATTCCGTTTTATGCTGTGTAAAATGGCATTTAACTTTACGGGCCGGACACATTTTCCGGTTAAGGTAGGTTTCCGGCTTGTGCAGGTTCCGGTTTAGACATATTTTACTGTAATAATAATAATTTAATCTTTTATGAATAAAGCAGAAGAGCAATTTGGGAAAGTAAAAAATTCTGATTCATATACTGATATTTTGACATGAAACAAATTGATATAACTTCTTGATCTTCATAAGAAATCACATTGTCATTATCAGTGTTTCAATCAAATACAATCATTTTATCAAACTGTTGTCACTGTTTAATTGGATGCTGTTGCTTTTGTGAAAAATCTGAGAAGTTTTACATCCGCAAGCTTTTTCAGAACTAACCATGTTCGTTCTAGCATGAGTGGCTGAGGTGTCCGTGATATTACCACAGGTTTTGGTTTCATTATGTGTGCCATTCAACCATATACTGTTTACACCTTAAGATATTGGATAATTTGAGTTTCTGTCATTTTGAAAGAGTTCACACTTTATTACTTTGTTCAATCCCAGACAAATAGGAAGTATTAAATACGTTATACTTGATTTACATGTATATTTCCTGTGAGGGTGTTTTAGGACAAATTTCATACTTTGCACAAAGTTTTTATTTCCAAGCCATTGGCCATGTCTTATCTTACGAGGGTGGAACAGCGTCTTCTCTGCGCCTGGAATGCAGCAGCAGGATGAAAAGGGATAGTCGCTGACAGACATGTGCACCCAGGATCACAACCTTCTTGAGTTAAACTGTAGGAGGAGGTACCTGGATCCCCTCTTACCATACTTTTGGCAGTGTCGCAAGCAAACTCTTTCTAGAACCACCCAGAAATAATTCAAACCTTTTAATTCTACTGTTCACAGTACATCCACCCTCTTTATGATGCAATACCTTCATTCTGATTCACGTTGCTTGGGAGATACACACCTACTCCCCGAACTTTTCAGACGCTCCTTGTATTAAAAAATTGAACATCACGTAGTTCAGAGAAGTATCTCTCCGCCAATTTAGCTGTTCAGCCACGCCTCATCCTAAAGTGTTTGGTTATGGCTCCCGTGAAGACATCACTACAGAAGTACATTTCGCCACCTGAGAGCACAGGCGCCGGAAACGTGGACCAGTACGCACCTCACATTGAAGACTAGCTTTGAACATAAACATAACACTTATCAGAAAAAATAAATTCAATGCAATGTTTATAAAAAAATAATTTTTACTTAAGAGCACATAGCACTGCACTTCCTAATTTTAATTATTTCTCGTGGCGTATATTTTCGTCGGATGAGGACATCACAAAAGGAAAAGTTAAAGCCATTTACAAGTTAGCCAACTGCACACGAACGAATGGAGCAAGGGAAGTCTAATGGGTTCAAGGACACAACCACAGAACCTTCAGTTGTTGCCAGCACTAGCTGTCAAAACGGAATCGCTCTACACTAATTGTAAGGTATTGAAACGCTCTCCGTTTCTGTCAAATTATTTCTGTAACCGGTTTCCGAATTTATATCATTTTTGGGCGCCAGGAATGGGTTGAGATTTTAAATTTCCCGCAAACACATCTAAAGGGAAATAATTACCCTACTAGCTCTACCGGTTGGGTTCTTACGAATCGTCGCCGGTACTTACTTTCTTCCTAGCAAACGATCATTCGATCCGCTCTCCATACGGTTCTGACTATTTTAGACATCCATGCGCTCTTGGACGATGATGCCTGGAAGAATCCACTGCTCCGACCAATCTTCTCTCTTGTATCTTGTTCTCGGTCCGCTGCCGGGTCAATGTCCTCCAACTTAATTGTTTCACTTACTTCCCTATTCTTTGCCACGGATGGGCACTAATTCCAAGACTGTCACATTTTACTTAATCCACGATACACGAAAGTCTATTTCTTCTAATTAATTCCTCCAACTTTTAACGCGATAAAATATAAAATTCATCCCCTAAACTACAAGATATGTCTCGAGCCTCTCTTCCCTGCTCTCACGTCCGTATTTTCTTTAAGTCTGATTTGCGCACTCCCGGCGCCAGAATTATTCAAAAGTCCCAAATAGAATTACGCCTACAAAATATTTATAAGTCCTCACGACTCAATTATTTCCCGCAAAATTTCACCAAGTCCCGCATGTATTATTTACAATAACCTCTGCAATACGATGTGTACGGTACACGGTCTAAAGCTCCTCTCTCTAATATTACAAAAAGTTCAACCCTCGATAACTTTCATACATTCTTGTCTCTTGTTTTACAAAACAATCTCGGGTTTCCTTCTACGTCTTACCCCATTACCAGTTTACCACCAATCCTACATGCCCTTATATCACGATCTTCTGTCCGTTACTTGCCGTGCTGTGTTTATTTACTTCCGCTTCCCTGGTTGCTAAGGAATGCCCTGCCTGCATGCCTATGCCCTCAACATTTACACTTTTTAAGACGAGTTTAATAAATTTTTGTCCCCAATTCCCATCAAAATATTGTGTGACAGTCTGGTATGTCACAGTATATGAAAGTAATAAGCGGTACACATTTAAAGAGCTCAATCAACCACTAGAGGAGAGGAAGATGTGACTGCCCTGTTCAAATAAAGTAATGTATTTGTCTTGGGAACCTGTAAAGTCTGTCAGAATGGGAGAAAGTGATTGGGAGAGAGACCACACATGGAATAACAATATGTGTTTCTGCTTAACAACACTTTTCGCATTATATAATTTATGTTAACTTTTATTGTTTAATGTTTCCATAATGTCGAGGAACATACTTGTAACTTGTACAAAACGAAAAGATTTAGATATATTTGCCTACAAACACATCTTCTCAATAAAACATTCGCATTTTCCATGTACTGCTAAAAATAGAAAAAGACCTTCACTCACAGACTCATGTCAATATCAACATTCAACTTTAATTTAATTACAATACTTTATTAATACCCAGTGCATCTCTCATCATAAAGTCTCTCAGTGTCCACAAAGCATTGACAATATTGCCATGGTTTCCAACTCCATTACCCAGCCATTCTGCAGGAAGACGACTGATGTCAGGGATAGCTGTGTTCTCTTGGGTTGCTTTCAGATGCTTTTCCCAAGGACTAATGTGTTTATTTTCAGCCTGCAAACCTTCAATATACCTGTTAAAACAAAATGAAAGAAAGGTAGTAAATTTAATGAGCACACTAGTTATATAAGCTTGCTAGTTCTTATTTATATGAATGATTATATCACAAAGATGACAAAATATTACCTTCTTTAATCAAACAATACATTTTTGTAATTTTTATTACTCATACATCACAGCTTAAGTATTTCGGTGTTCAACATACACACAAACGAGTTTAATATCTACTTAAAGTTAAAAAGTCTTAAATTAAACTCACAACCCACGTCTGAGAGCACGTGAAATTGTCGTAATTTACTCTAGCAATCGTGTACTGTTATCTGTCAAGACAAAGGCGTGGCTAGCGCGACAGGCCAGCAAAGGGAGGTGAGGGCCACGTTATGGAACTAATAACATTTTCCCGCTCAAGTAACGTGACGGTCAGGTCAAGACTCGTAGACCGCCTCCATCAAACCCGCCAAGTCACTGTTTTCAAGTACCATATTGACCGGAGATCTCGCTTATATCAAAGCTAAACATTTTTAAAGTCATATTTTCATAATTTCTAGCTCATAAATGCATATTTCAAACATTTTTAGGTCATACACATCCTGGCCCTAGTCATAATACTCAAAGTAACTCTCAAAAAGAAAGAGCATTTCCTGTTTATTATAGATATACATAAAAATGTAAATTCTTTCGATCTTGCCAAAAACCAAAGATTGCTTTTTAATTAAAAGAATTTAGTAATGTAGATTTTATAATATGTATCCTAATATACATATTTATAATCATAATTCAGAATAAAAGATAAAGACTTTTGATATTTCGATATATGATTCACTGAGAACATTGCATCATTGAATTACCAGTTCGAACCGTTTAAATAACAATGAGAATCGTCACCTCTATGTTCAACTAATCTCATTAATAACATTCAAGATTAATCAATTAAATAATTAACAAAATAAAAACAATGCATATAATTACAACAATTAACTTAAAGCATTAATATAAACGAATATTTTCACGTTTATAATAGCGCCCAAATTTTCCCCGAGGGCGGCGGTTGTTAGAACATTGGTGGCAGCAAGCATTGTGCTTCTGGGTCATGCAGAACACCACCATCCAGAATAGATGGTGTTGTGCAGGCTTTCTTCTCTAGATGGTGTTGTGCAGGCCCGCAGAGAATTCCTCATTCTACCTGCTAGTTCGGAAGCATCTTCCTAATATCCTTTTACCATGTATTTTTGACTTTTTGACTAATGAAGAACAGCAAAAGACGATTTTGTGCAAAATGTTTAGATTTACAAGTTATTAAAATATGATTATCATCATTGTTATTCTGAAAGTGTCTTCAGTAAAAATATGAACTTAGAATTAAACTACTGGATGCACTGAAAACAGTGGGGGGGGGGGGTGTCCCTTCCCGCTCCAGCAACGCCCGTGCAAGCTCCTACCCCAATCTTCAAAGCCACTCTCATTCGAATTAATATAATTTTGAAATTAAAAAACGATGAGAATTAAACTAAATTGACCGAATTATAACACAGACATTACACTAAACAAACAATGAAGTTGAACAATCCATTCTTCTACACGATTAAAAGACACGCACAAATATGCAACTTGAACTTCTCAACTAACATCCTATTTTGAGCAAATTAGCGATCGTCATGTTACAGAGGCCAAAAGGCGAACCTAAGACACTACGCGCTATGCCTAAGACACAAGGATTTAATTCGAGATATCGCACTTTCTCTCCTACATGCTAGGGTTACACATTGGTCTGATTGAAAATTGCAATTGAATGATGACCATAATAACAGCAGCTGAAATTTAATTACTACATTGGAAGTTTAATAACTGTTACACATTTGATGCGAAATTACTTTGGTATGATTCCAACTGGAAAAGGGTAATACGATATCAACTTACCTGATATATGCCTCTGAATGCAGTAGTCTCTGGGGTCGGGGAGGCACACTCACAAACAAAGGCTCCACTGGTCGCTGCAATGCTGGTGCCACAGTTCCAGCACACGCTCCCCCAGTGCCACCAACCACTGCAGGCACACACAGGTAGTTGCGTTACGTTATGAGAGAGAAGATCCGTAAAAAACGATTAAGTCTCCACAGCCACCACGTTACAAGCCTCATCAATCCTCTATTCCACATGATCGAGGCGGATGGTCACAATTCTGTCCCGGGAAAATTTAGCAAAAGTAAGACACCCCCCCCCCTAAGGCCTGCGTTTTCTAAAAACCCATTGAAAATATCGAGGCAGGCCTCACGATCTATGAATCTCTACCAGGATTCATAATTTATAAATGCTAGAATCTACTGAAGTTAGTAACACAAATATCTTGCATGCATAAGTATCTTAAGACAATACTAGCATTAATGGTTAAGATTACAGAAATTAATATGGCGAAAGTGAAAAAGGATAAGAGAATTTCTGTTGTGAGGAGTTCCAGTAAAAGAAGAAACATCAGGGGGTAAATGTTAATGCAGAAACTACATTACAAAGCAGCATGCATTTGCAAAAGTCATAATTTTTGGCTTGATTTTTTGAAGACCAGACATTCACACTCATTCTTAATTTTCCCTAAGAGGTATTTTATCTAAAAAGATCAACAAGAGCAATTTCAATAATATTTTATCAAATACTGAATATATTTTAAATCACTTCTCAATAAAATTGCTTAAATATTTGTTTACAAGGGCTGCAATGCTAAACTTTCCATTTTTTAATCAAATATCTCTGGTATAAAATTTGAATGACAAAGCTAATTATATTGAATATATAAAAAATTAAAATGCGGAATTGCCATTTTACATTCTTCCTTGGGTAGATTGAATGAAAGAGCACCACTAATAAAGTGGAATTCAGAAATTTAAAATTCAACAAGATGATACTAAAGTCTAGAATATCTACCAATCATATCACGTCACCATGCAGTTATAAAAGTACAAGAAATTACTTTTCACCACTAAGTAACATGAATTAAGATTGATTACTCAAAATTTCTGTTAATTTCTATCAGAGCAATTAACACAAAAAATCCTACTTCTACCAACTATCATTTTAGGAGAGGTGGTCAATGTCTTCCCATCTTTTCCTTCACCTTTGAAATATTTATGAATACAGAGTGTTAAGTAGAAGTTTCTGCCCCGAGGGTGACTTCCAATCCCGAGGGGCTAGAAGTCGCCTCAGAAGCAAAAACATCTGGTACCGCCCGCGATGCATACAAAACTTTATGGTTTACTAGTTCATTGCTGACCCAAACTAGAATTCGGAACATTTTGAAATTTGCATTGTGTCAAAAGTGAAAAGATGCACTGTAATTGTCAGTTGTCAATACGGCGCCAGACAAACAAATCTCAGGGCATATCTAATTATTATTGCAAAATCGTAGACTGATTTGTTCATACAAAAAGAAAACTTTTTGTACGTTCCAGAGGAAATTCTCGAAAAAGCTAACAAAGCTACGGACAGTTGTTTCCAGTAAAATCTCGAGAAATATATGAAATTGATTACGATGTATATGAAAGTTGGATGGAAAAAAACGAGTGAACTGCGTTCATGAAACGGTACTTTTAGGTTATTTGCCACTATTGCTAAAAATTATTTAGAACATTTTATTACATCAAAAAATCAAATTTCAAATACAACGTTAGCCGATGTCTGTTGTACATCTATTACTTCTAGTAGTACCTACTTTTCAGGAAGCAGAAGTGTTTCTAAAACTAGTGGTGCTACAACACATAGTTTTCGAAAATAAAGAGTTCGCAAGAATTTAGAATAACACAAATATTTTTCTGTCCTTTCTGATATATGAGAAGACAATGTAAAGAAATAAATTCGAGTTTTTTTGAGAAAATGCGTTTTCTATACTTCACATTAATTTCAAGCAGAAATTTTGAGAAAACTATCCCCCCCCAAAAAAAATAACTACATGACCTTATCTAAAGAGCTGATTTTTTTAGAACATTTTTTTTGTGTTTAAGGAAAAAATCTCCATCTTTAAAACTTTCTAGTTTAGAAATGTGATAAGTAGAAAAAAAGTTTTTGAGGAAATACTCGTAACTGTGTAAAAATTTTCAAAAATTGGCTATTTTTCGAACAAAATTACGCGAAAACTACTCACATTTTTGAAAAATTGCACATGAACTTATTTCGATATCTGCCTTTAAAGAACAGATTTTATTAAGGAAAATCTTTATCTTCAATATTGTAGTTGTAGCAAGACGCGAAAAGCAAAATTAACTTTTGCAGTTTAAAGAAAATCGGGGACTTCAAGGAAAATTAGACCTGCGCCAATCTCTTAAGCGTCCTTGACGGTATTCACAGACAAATTTAAATAAACAAAATTGGAGCCATTTTTGAGACACAATTTTGAAAATGTGGCTTCATGTGAAGTACCTCTAAAATCAAAATGTACGATTCAAACAACAGACACTGAGTTTCTTTAAACTGATTTTAAGAATTCAATTTTAGAGAAAATCGGCTGGACGATTTTGGGGCTAGCTTCTACCACAGACGGACGGATATTTTGCCGTCAATCGATTTTTCGGTATCAAATACCCACGAAACAGGGATTCTGTCTATTTAACGTGTTCGATGAATTAATTTACTATATACAGGAACAAGATTTATTCCCTTTTTCGTTACCAGGGTCCGGCAATAAAGAGTTTTCTCTCTCTCGAAATTTCACTGTTTTCCGGCGCACGATTACAATACTTTATCCAGAAAGAAAAAGGCGATATGTAACTATGCTTGACTGATGGTAATTATTTTACGGAAACATTCCAAAATTATAATTTTATATCAATTCCACAAAATAATATAATAAAAGAACGAATATTTTTTTCTTATTCGTGCATTCAGTCATTTATTTATTGATTGTATTTCCTTGTTTCTTAACTGTAATAAATCGAACTCATAAAAAATGTTATTTGTCGCAAGCAGAGCGGGCATAAAGTATTCGAAATGCCTACGCTGAACTAGTAAACCATAAATTACTTGAAGTATCACAAGTAGTAAATCCCCAATTTTCTAAATTTTGTGAATGAAACAATTTAACATCGAAGTACAAAACAATTCTTCTCCCATGCTCCTTTTTAAATAAGTTTACTGATATGGCTAATTTTTAACTGATGGTTGATATGTTACTATAGTCATTTGTGTAGTGAAATTGTGGTATTTTTTTCCTCATGCTAGAAGATCAGCTGTCAATCTGACTCAATTCCAAAACAACCACTATTACAGGACGATGATCGATTTGTTGGACACTTTTCTTTTTATTTTCATCATTTTCATAATTCTAACATTCAATTACAACATTCAAAGTCTAATATTAGTATCGATTCCTAAATGCCTATCTGTCACATGTGACTTAATTTAAACATTTCCAGTTGGTTGTATTAATGTGTTCCAAGGACTGAAGACAACTACAAAACAATGGGAAACTACGGGACCAACCTTACCTCCAGTAACTTGTGACAAGGGTGATGGCGTCTGGCGTGAAAATGTTTGCTGGGTTGTAATTGTCTGGCCACCATTACTCACTGAAAGAGAAACATTGCTAATCTTACACGTGAGTGTACATACATGTACGAGCAAGCATGCACATCACGTAAAGAAAACTATCGTTGCTAATCCGGACAAAAGCTGACAAGAGACATACTAATATTTTTCCAATGCTGACTGAAAAACTATTGATATATATGCATCCTAAGATTCGCAATCAAAAGTTCCAATAATTGTTGTCCAAATACTGTTGCACACTTAAAATAAGGTCTATTTTTTACGTTAGTCTGCCCCCTTTCTGTCCATACTGAAGCCTGAATTGAATATATGTTTATAGAATTATCCTCTTTGATTTGGTAAATACTAAATCTACTACCTTACGTGTTTTAATTGAAACACAACAGTACACCCTAAACCGAAGAGTTTCTTGGTGACAGCAATGTGTTCTGAACTGGACTCTCACAACCAAAGGAGAAAATGGAAAAAACACAACAAATTCTATTATTATAATATAATGTTATTTGTTAAACGAATTATTTTATTTTAAGCAAGATTTTGAGATTAGGAATCACCTTCGATTCCATATCACGCATAGTATGTTATATATCCATAATTTTTTGGAGAAAAAGCTTGCAACTCCAAACAAACAGAAGACCCACTCAACCACAGAAACTTTTCTCAAACAAGCCCACATAGAGCTAAACATTTTATCTTTCTTTCCTGATTTTCAAATATTAAGTACAAATTGTTTAGATGCATAGCAATACTGCAGTGTAAATTTCCTATACAAACAGTACCCAAACTACAAGAATTATGAGTCTCCATAAATACCAAATTTGGCTAAAATATGGAAGTGAATACATGTAGGTACTACATATCTATACGCCTAACATATCTGATAATAAAAACAAACTGAGAATTGCATAAAGATACAGCCATGTGAGTACAACAGATTGATTCAGGCAGGGAATAATGAATACAACCGAAATGCACTTTGCATTTCCAAATGAGTTCTCATGTATAACCATAAAGCGCGGTGTGTGCGATCCTGGGGGTGAATAAAATCAAATCTGGAGGAGAGAAAAAAAACAACAAAAATTCAAAATAAGTGAGAGAGACTATACAGGATACTGACAAACGTTGCCAATCGCCCCTTGAAGACCCTGAGGAACATTTTGTGTTTCAATAGCGGCTTTCCTGATTTCGAGAGTACTTTTCGCATGTGGTCGGGGAATCCCACGTTTACTTAGGTTCGAGAAACGGAGTGTGCAGGGGTGAGTGATCAGGGGTTTGGTATTTTCAAAAACTGTGCTTCGACTGAAAAATGTGTCCTGAAATCAGCTCATTTTTCGGTTTTGGAAAGTATTTAATTGCTTTGTTGATATGATTTAATTTTATTCAAACCAATGTGCTTTAAAAACAGATGGGGTGCATAGGACCAGTATAAAATTACATTAATTTCACGCTTGCAGATGGTTGTAGGATACTACCTAAGTGTAGAGTTATTTATGTCTATTTGAGTGTTTTATTCTCCTTAACTTCTACGATGATTCAAATTCTCAGAAATTACAACCCCAATCCTTGAGGGAAATCCTACACAAAGAGAAGCAAGGATGAATTCGCCTAAGCTATTGCTGCTGTTATTCAAAAGAAGGAAATTTTATTCCATTTAAAATCTGATGGATTTATTTATCAAAATCGATTAAACGCCCTGCCCGTCATGGCCACTGTGCCCACTCGGCACATTACGCGCGGTATGTACATTGCGGGTTGCATAAGGACTTTGTTTATAAATGTTACTCCTTTCCCAGCCCCCCTCTACTCTTGGGTGAATTATCCCCATAGAATTATTTTCCCAACTGCAATTCTCCAGAAAAAATGTACACCACATTTTGCTGGGATGATATGTTTCCCGTGTTGAATAATTAAGCAGCAACACGAATACACATACATCTATTTTTTATATTGCGGCGGCACGGAGCTCATACGACAATTAAACGAACAGAAGAAAACAATATTTCATAAGATTATCACGAAATTGCGCAATGCCTTCGCATTCAGAGTCGAAGCTAGGCTTCGCCCGGCTTTGTTTGTTCCTTGGGATCTCCTGTCGCCCGACTCGACGCCAATCCGGCCGCCCTCCCAATTTCTTTCTGTGCCTACGACGCACGGTGGTCTGAACGGCGCTGAAACGCGAGCATAGGATGTTACGTTACATAACTATTTATTTAGTGAATTTAAAGCGGTTTTTGAAGTATAAATCTATTGAATCATGTTCTAAGTGTAAAATAATAATATTCCGCATAATTCTTATTGTTTATTTATTTATTTATGTATATTAACCTGTCAAGAGGTGGCGCATGGATGCTTTGGACCAAAAGCCAGAAAGTGATGTGTTTCATGATATGGAAATGCCAGAAACCTGGACGCCCGAGTTGGCTTCCTGTGAGACTGTTATCTTCATGCCACTTGAGTTTTATGTTTAGCAGTCGCGGTTACGCATATGACAGGTCATTTCTTGTCCAGATCATTTCACCCTGCGCGCCACCTCTGACATGACATCCATGCTGAAGCTTCGACTGCTGACTGCGCGTCCACCGAGGGAGGCAATTCGGGGCAACGAAAAAATATTTACAATTGTTCATTTCAAGTCATGTATTAATTTCACGGAGATGTATTCAATTATAATGGTCCGTCAATGACTACTTAGTTAATAGAAATGGGACTTTCTTCCAAAGCTTAAGTATAAACGTTCGCCATTTTCAACAAGACAGGCCGAGGCGACTGTTATTAACGAAAAACATGACCAAATGTCTCCTTAATAACATTTGTTAAGTTCATGGAAGTGTTTTGAGTTATTTTTGTGTAATTGCCCGTCAAAAATCACAAGGCGCTTTCTTTCAAACCTCGTCATGTAGTCTTTAAACGGTGACTATTTTTAAAGAAGCAGACCGAGGCGGCTGTTGTAAACGCAAAAACACCAACAAATGTCCCATTAATAATAGTGATTAATTTCACAGAAGTGTTTTTAATCGTTTTCATGTAATTGTCCGTCAAAGATCACGTAGTTTGGGGAATGGCGCTTTCTTTCAACCTCGTCATGTAAACTTTTAACAGTTGCCATTTTAAAAGAGACAAATCGAGGCGACTGTTGTGAACAAAAAAACATTAATAAAAGTCCATATAATAATAGTTCTTAATTTCATTGAAATGTTTTTAGTCGTTTTTGTGTAATTACACGTCAAAGATCATTTCATTAATGAAAATGAGTTGTTTTTTTTTATCCTAGTGATGTAAACTATAAATGGACGCCAATTTGAAAGAGGTTGACCAAGCCGGTTGTTATCAATGTAAAATTATTTACAATTGTTCACTTAATAACATAAATTAATTTGACCGAGACGTGTTTAGATATTTTAATGTTTTGTTCGACAAAAATTCATTCATTGCATGTTTCAGTTCTGCAGATCTGAATTTCCTATGTTTAAATTTATTGAAAAACAAAGAAATTTGGCGCATTGAAAGAAAGAATAATTTTGAAAAGATATTGAAAACGTTATGCAATTAATGAAAATCTGAAAGTAGAGATGATAATAAATTTTCAAGAAGTAAACGATTTCGGTATTATGTCCGGAGGTAATGATGCTCTTTCCAAACACTTAATGCAAACTTTAAACGATCATAATTTTGAAAGGGGTTGACGGGGTAGCTGATCTCAACTGAAAAATGTTCAATTATGTTCACTTAAAATATGTATATTAATTTCGTGGATGTGTTTTTCGGGGTTTCTTTGTAATTGCCTGTGAAAATTTACTTAATCAAAAGATTTAACAGTTTTTGCATACCTTAATTACGTAAGGATTAATTTAATGAAAAAATAAAAAAAATGACATTGAAACTAGCTTTAATACAAGTATATGAAAGCGCACATAATTTCTGGAAGTTAAAAAGTTGATTCGGAAAAAGTTATAAACAATCAAAGACAGGTATATTTTCACTGCTTGGGTAGCTGAATTTTTCTTCGGTTGAAACGCTTGCCTTTGAGGGCGTCGTATGGCTGTAAGCATTGATGAAAATTATTATTTTTCCTGGTTTCTGGTCATTTGAAGTATGTAGGATTGACATTTATCAAGAAATAACAGTTTCAAAAAATAAAATTTGGTGCCTATGCGTGCGTTTCGGCCTTCTTCAGACCACCGTGCAACGCAGGCCTACGTCCATTCACACCACCCTTCACCTTCCAGCCCCAACCCCCATCTGGGCTGGGCACGGCTGAGCACGAACTGTGTAGACGGAAAATGCCCAGGCTATGACAGCTATAACATCAATTCTGGAATAAATTAATATGACCACCCGCATCGCACTCTGCTTGCAGATGCAAGTTCTTCAAATATCAACAATGCTAGAGAGAGCGTGCTGTTGGAATTTTCCACCTCAGAACCTTTGCGAGCCAGTCGGGAAATGCCAAGGCATATTAAAACGCAATACCTTCGGACTAATCAGAACACAAATTTCTAGAACAGAGAACAAGAGATTTTGAAGCTTCAAGGTAAGAGGAATCGGGGAGAGAAGACAATTGCGTTCGGATCGCCAGATGCACCTGATGCACCTGATGCATCGGAACGACTCTGTTTTACTTTTTCTTTAGGCAAGATCGCCGGATGCATCAATCGCACACGAGTCGTGTCCGCGAGAGTGTACATTTTATTAACTCTTCGACACTTCTGCTCGGACCGCCGGAACTCATGTGTTGCGTTGTGCCAATCCTCGCTATTTTATTTAAAATTCATTACTAGGCCGTCGGAAGCTATATAAAGTTGCGCCTGTCCGCCTACAAAATTTCGCGAAGATTGCTGAACGCGACAGTGCGTTTTATGAATATTCTAAAACTGGAAGATTACTAGTGATTGAAATAAAGCAGTTGTAACCGAGACTTAAGAGCAGTTTCTGCCGTAACAGTCAAATTATTTCATTCAAATAAGGTTCTGAGAACTACCGCAACCTGCTGCACTTATCGAGGACTAATTGACGAGTGCATTAAAAGGAGCGTAACGAGTGTGGTAATGTTAAGACGACCGCGCTGCTACCTGCGAAGGACGTCCGTCAAAAGGGACTTCCGAGAATTGAAGAAATTGCAAATAAAATGTTGCATATCTTATGACATCAATTATAAAATTACGACAAGAGACCAGAATGTCTCAGTGGACAATGCATACAATTTTAAAAGAATTTGATTTGTATTCCTCTAGATTTACAGCTGTTCCTGAATTAAAACGAAGTGTTTACTACGGAACGGATTTCCATGTAAATATATATATATATATATATATATATATATATATATATATATATATATATATATATACTGATATAAGATACCTTCATTTCAATATTTTTTATATTTTGAATCATATTTTGAATGCATTAAAACAATTTTTATTTTACATATTTCGGTATAATTGCATATTTTTTACTTATCTTACCTCTAAACTACATATTTAGTAACATTTTTATACATGTACTTGTTGAAAAGGAATATTCCAAATATGAGTTTGCAAATAAATAATCCTGGAATTGCATTTCTGTGAAACAAAGCAAAGTAACTCTGCGCTTGTATGACCTCTGAACGTTTGCTGTGAATTGCCAAATTACCTCTTACTTCAGAAATTATGTGCTCAGCATAAACGAAGAACGAACATTTGCAAATTCTGCAAATGCAAAGCAGAAGCAATTGGAACCACAAGCTCGGCCTTGTTTCATAGAGCGTAACGATCGGAACATGACAAACTTTACTCGTAACCACTGTCATAATTGTGCTTTTTGCACCCCACCGAGAAATACACCTCCGTGTGATAACGCTTAATTCTGAACCAGTTCATGAAACTCCGCTCGCTGGTGCTCAATGTGATGGACCATATGAGGTGGTGTCGTGAAATAAATGAGTAAGAGGAGGGGAAGGGAGGGGAGGGGAGGGGAGGAGAGAGGACAAGGATGAGGAAGGAAATATGGTGCGCGGTCCGTGGCCCGTTTGTTACGGTACTGGTCCGGCATTCGCCGGGGACTTGTAGGAGAAATCATGACAAACTACTGATCAGAGCAGCGGCCACTAGAATTCTCCTCCAGACAGTCTTTGAATTCGACCCAGTAACGTAGCTAGTCGAAAATCCGCTACTGTCAGCTCACAAACCTTGGGACCTCCAGGTCAACACTGCTGCAGAGGCATAGCAAACAACCTAGGATTCAGGGGGTGCGTGCCCCCCCCCCGTCACTAACTATGCAGTCAGACAGTTAATATACTTCTCGTAAACACGCACTCTATTGTATATATTGTTTACAAATCATATTTTTGGAGAAGGTTAGTGTTAAATTACTTCTCAGGTGGTAGTACTTTTGTTCAGTAGCTCAGATGTAAGGCCTGAATGGCAATATTTTGTGATCAGAAATTTGAAAAAGCTTGTGTGGCATATAATCGTCGGTATAACACTTGCCACGAATTTTTATTTGACATATTTTCTATTTTTTCTTGCCTATTATTTTCTTGCCATTGCTTACGCAGTTTAAAGTTTTGTAATGCTGCGGGAAAAGACGGAGAATTTTCGACAGAAAACTTATTGTCGAGCACTGATAAGAAAATAGTGGATAAATCGTGTCAGAATCCATGTTTTGTGCGTCCTTGATACTACAAAATTGATTGAAGGAAAAACATCTGTTCGTCTGTGAACAATGCTAGTGACTCAATCGTAAGCAGGAATTTGACCAAAATTGATATTCCCCCATCCATCTTGATGTCGCAGTCCTTTGAAACTGAAACTGTTTTAATTTTGGTGGATACTTTACAAGAAGCCCTTTGTGACATTTTAAAAATAAACTAGAGGTGCAACAGACTTTCTCGTAGTCAAGTTTTCTAATTTCCTTTTTTGTTGACTGGTAATGTACAGTCTTGCCCCTCCTAGCCTGCTGCCATCTATTGCCGCCCAAATTACATTTTTTCGCAAGTTTCTCAACTTTTCGGTTTCCAAGTACAAGAACCCAAATATTAATTTAAAAATATTAAATGCTACAACCTCATCCTAAATAGCAATTTTCATTGAAAAATTTGGAGCTGTTTTTAAGAAAATGGCGTTAAGTGTTACTGTAATTGCGAACTTTGAAATTCTTTTTCACAAGAATCTATTGGGTTTTGGAAAAACTTCATTTGAAGTCACTTGAAGCACTTCCACTCACAAATGCAATAATGTATACAAATCCATTGAAATATGCGTATTAACGGCATGAGAGATATTTGAAAAAAATTACATTTGTGTAATTTTTAAAAAACAAAAACGTACACCAAAATGAACTTTACGTCATATTAAACAATTTTTTTTCACTATCCCTTGCAAAAGTTAGAAGAAAAAATTTGGAACCATTTTTGAGAAAATGGCGTTTGAGCGTTTCTGACAATGCGGAATTTTGAGCTCATTTGTACAGAAAAGGTTGAATTTTTTAAAAACTTTATTCGGCATTATTTAAATCATATGTACTCATAAATATAATAATGTGAAGAAATTGCCTTTAATGTAAATATTATTGATGTGAGAGACAAATCAAAAAATTTCATATTTAAAATTTTGGAAAAAACAAAAGAATAAGCATTATGGCGTTTATGTCATAGGGTTCATTTGGCACTAACCCTACTGAAAATTTAAAGAAGAAATTTGGAGCCGTTTTAGAGGAAATCTTGTTTTTGTAATTTTTTTAAAATTGCAAATATTTCGCGCACTATTGCACGAATACTAAATTTTTTAAAAAATTTACATGACCGTTATGAAAGAACTATTTATGGACAACAAGTTTCATTTGAAGGAAAAATCTCAGTCTTCAATTTTGTAGTTGTAGGAAAACTCCGAAAAAAATTCAAATTTTGGGAATTTTCAAAAATTCAGAGTTAACCGTGAAAATTGGACCTACGCCATGTTTATAAGTGTATTTTACTCTATTCTTACAAGAAATTTACAGAAAAAAGTTGAGGCAGTTTTTGAGAAAATTTTGAAAATGTTCCCGAGGCTTCATGTAAAGTAGCTCCAAATTTTAAAGAATGTTTTTCAAAATCTGAAAGCTTCAACTAGAGCCAGATGGACTTCAATTTGGAAAAGATCGTACGTGTGGTTTAGGCGCTAGCCGTTCACGGACGGACTTTTGAAAACAACATATTTTCGGTATCAGGGGACCCCAAAACGTATATTTCCGTTGAAATCACAGCACATTGTGTCAGGCCAGATTAATGGGGCAATATTCATTTTGGCAAAAAACCTTTGAATAGTTGAGACGCTACTGTTGTTCATACACGGGCAGACATTTTGAAAGAAAGAAAGAAAGAAGAAAAAACACCAACCCTTTTTTGGTGTCTAAAGACCCCAAAATGTCTTTTTCTGTTAAAATCTCGAAATCGATTTCCCACAGCATTACATAACTATCCCGCTGTGCTATGTATGTTATTTTGTCGTGTTACGGTTGTTCAATTCAGCATTATGGTTATTCAACTCAGCGTTACGGTTGTCCTAGTTGACCGAGGCCAAGGTTGTCCAAGGTGACAAGATTCGTCGTTGCTACAGAATAAACATGAGAAAATCCAAGAACCTAAGTTTCAGCTACTGATTTTCAATCAATATATCTTTTATTTTAATTTGCTTAGTACTCAATTGCATTTAAAATATTTATCTATGTGTAGGGTGCATGCATCAATGTTACAATATGAAGCAAACAAGCTCAGAAAACTCTCTTGCTTTTGCAGTTATGGTTAGTAGTAGAAAAGTATAAATACACTGCTTGACAATCAATACGGCACAACTAAAATTTCTTTTTGCCTTAGCTGTGGCAGAAAGAATTGGGAAAAACAGGACATAACCCTGGCCCAAACCATCCACATTATTTACATCAACAACTTGTAATCCCTGCCATTAATGCCATGTAAGGTAACAATACAAGAATAGAGTATTTGTAAGAAGTTTGAGTATGAATGATTAAAATCATTCAAAGGCAGTTTGATAATTAGGATTAATTATCTCCCTAGGTTTTGCCAGACCCAAGAGTAATTGGTATTCTTTTTTTTGTGCACAAAATTCTATAAAAATAATAGATTTTAAATTAATCTGATATTATTTAATATGACAAAATCTTTCTGGATATTGTTTTTTTGAAATGGAAGGGAAATGAAATATCCTTAATATTCTCCACCATATTCACCCTGGATAAATGAAGCTGGAAGCCAGTACATTTCGTTACTGAACCTTAATTTCTTATTAGCAAGTCTAGTCATTGCACAGTGGTTTCACTTGATTCCCTCACAAATATTTGGTACATTAGAGATAAATAGGGAATATAGTTCTTTACATGAACTTGGAAGTTTTGTTAATATAATTCAAGAATTGCTTGACTTACTGAGGTATTGAAGTGCAAAGGGCTGGAGCTTTTGCAAACTGTGGAGCTATCCCATTGAATTTATCTATAGAGTGCTCTGAAAAGGCACTTTTGGCACAGGAAACAACTACTTTAATTCTTTAGGCTTTAAAATAAAATAAAATAATAAAAAAAAAAAAAAAAAAAAAATAAAAAAAAAAAAAAAAAAAGCCATCCAGTAATATTCAGACAATATCTTTACAGTTTTAGGTCGATACACATAAGATTATCCTTCCTTATACATTCTGAAAGAGTAGTATTTTTTTTATTTATGATACTCACTAATACTTGCAAATGTGTATTGTTGGTAACCAGTTTAAGATTAAACAAAGTTGTACAACTATTGTTCCCAGAGGTTGTCAAGCAGTACATTGAGAAATTAAATGAGATTGATTAATTTGTTACATGGATTGCACAGGAAGAGATTATTACAATGAAAGTTAATATGCACAGTTCTCTAAAATGAGTGACACCATTTGGAAAGCATGCTGAAGTGGTACTCACTGTTACTTGTTTGAAAGCCCTGAGAGGTGACGGCAATCAAAGGTCGACTTGTACACACAGCGCTTCTACGTGCTGGCACATAATTCCTAAACACAGAACAAACACACACATATTAGACCAAACACAAGTAGCCATCATATATTTTAGGTTACATAAGAAGGGCCTGGGTTTTTAAAATGTTGTGAAAGTATTTTAAGGCTTTTTGAAGTTGAATTGTTGCTATGAACTCCATGTACAATTCCAAAATATAGAATGTGAACAACTTCCTATTGACTCTCAACAAACACATGAAATGAGAGAAGCTTGCTCAACACACAAAGGTCAAGAGTGCATTAAATTCATAGATGCCACTGCTCTCGAGAGCAAAGGTAATTCCTCAGATATTTCTTCTTCTAGAAGAACTCAATTTACAACTTTCTTCAAGACTATATTGAATTACTGAGAGCTTCGTCGAATACATTTCACCTGCTGTCTCTAGTACTTCCTTCCACGAAATAGCTGAAAGGTGTTCATCACTTTGTTTTGTAGACAACATGCAAATTAAAATTATTAGCAAGACATTAGTATTAATCTAACAGACTTGTATTAAAATGTTGGCGTTAAAGAAGGGAGGAATAAAATACATTAAAACTTAGGAATACACGTAATCTGGGAGCCTTGAAATACCCACTTTTTTCCAACAAAACCTTCGTTAAGTGTGCCATTTATTCAATATTTATTTACTGAATCGTTAAAGAAAATTAAATATTTTCTACTCTCTCCCCCCCCTGCACTTAAGCGCGAGATAATCTGCAGATCTGCTGGCTGAAAGAGGAGCCCGCTTGTGTATATAGTGGAGTTACTCTAAGAAGGGACTAGTTTGACAGGTCGGGAAAGAAATGAACGTCATGTAGAGCGATGACATTGCAAGAGATGGTGATGGAAATCATTTACTAATGAGTCCACTAAACGAACGCGTTGACAAATTGAGTGCAAGGACATATCGTGCAGTTATAATGTTAGCAGTAGCCGAGCACTAGTTGTCCAAGCGATCCCTTCTTATAAAAATCTATCTCTAGTCACTGGGAGGCTCTGGGGCACAACAGGACGCGCGCTTGAGGCGTGCCATCTCCTCCTCACTCGCTTTCACTGGGCAGAGAGCCTAGGCTCCGAGCTGGCTCCAGCATGCGCAAACTTGTACTGCGACGCACGTCCACGTCCCGGCCAGGCAAATTCACCTCATAACCTAATGTTGTGGGAGAGAGTGAGTCGCTTGTGTGATTTTTGTTTGTGTTTTCTTTATGAAACAATTAACGAAGCTAAAGAATTATTGTTCTAGAGAATGCCCCCACCGAGTATGGGCCACTCCCATAACTTCCAAACGGTTCAAGATATCAAAATGCGGTTTTCGCTGAACAATGCGGAATCATGAGGCAAGTGATATGCCGTAGAGACAGTAGTAAAATACCCTGTTAGATATGAAGAGACTATTGAAAGCTGCGTTACAGCCAACATGACCTTTCAGGATCGAAATTCTTTGAAACTCAAAATTGATTCTTTTAAAATTATTGATACAGTAGTGACTCAGATGGAATATCGATTTCAAGATTTTGAAAACTCATTTTATTGAATTTCTTGATAAAAAGTTTCCACCAATAAAGCATTCTTTCCTTCAGAAACGTTTTCTTTCCTAATAAAATAATATTCATTCTTTAACAGTGAGCAGCTTCGAGATGAACTGATAAATGTCTGCTGATTTATTGCAAGATATTCCAAAATATAGAACGATTTTCCTAAGAATGAGCCAAAATGACAGTTCGCGAAAACAAGTGAACATCACATGTATTTCTGAGAAGTATCCTTCCGCCGCGACAGCTGTTCAGCTACGCCCCTTCGTGAAGTGCTAATGGCTCCTGTGAAAACATCCCTACGAAGAAGTCTAAGTTTCGCTGAGGTATATGCACGTACGTGAGCCCTGGTTTAAATTTAATTACGTATGTGGAAAATCTCTTAACATTCACTCACAATCAGTAAAAGAAAACTGCCACGAATGTAAATAGAAACAAAAATGATTTTAAGCCGAAATCACGTGCACCGGTACGCATCTCGCATCCAAGTCTCGGTTTTAAAATAAATATATTTATCACACAAAAAGTAAGTTGAATGTAATATATTACGAAAAAAAAGAATTTTTACAGAAGAGCACATTACACTCCACTTCCTAATATCAATTATTTTTCGCGGCGCACTATATTTTTGTCGGACAAGGACACCACAAAAAGTGTCGAAGCTATTTACAGGTTAGCCAACTGCAAACGAACGAATGCGGGAAGGGAGTCTAATGGGCTCAAGGGCTTAGGAAAATCGCTCTACACATGTTTGCTGATTTATTGCTGAGATATTCCTTGGGCAACTTGGTCTAGAAATCAAATTATCAAGAGACGGCTCGGATGATACAACTCAGTCCAACGTTTCCCTTCCCCCATAGTCAATTTATCTGCAGCATTATGTGAAAGGAATATGATTATATTAGAGAGTGAAGCCATTCCTGATAAATTCCATGGGAAATACCAGCTTCAGTAATTTCAGTACACTGACTATTGAGAAGTGTCTATTAAATTAACTTCGCAGAAACGATAGCTTATCAATTTTTTGCTGAACGAAAAACAACGATGAATGGAGCTAATTTTCAAAAAAGTGTAAGATTTTTCAGAATACCCAACTGCACGACTCTACCTTCGCCATTGGCCTGGGGACGCATCCTGCCGGTGTCTAGAATTTTTAGCACAGCCGTTGGAGCAGGATTCGCCGATGCCCCGAAGTGAACTTCCGACGATTCTGAGAACTAAAAAAAACAGCGGCGCTCAGCCGACTGCCGGCGTTTGAATTTCACTGGCTGAGCGCCATTCCCGCGAAACGCGTAATTTGAAAAGACAGAATCGACAGCCGCTTGATATTTTGAGGCGCCGGCAAATACCCGTGCGCGAGCCCGAGAGGGCCTTCTGCCAGAAACTTCGGGAGAGAGCGGGTGGTCAGATGTAGCTGGTAAATCGGCCAGCGACCGAGCGAGTCGCCATCAGAGATCGCGGTGTTTGCTAGGAGCATAGTTTCACTCGGCGTAGCTACACCGATAGAGCCCTCCAGCACCAGTGTCTAATAAATTCGTAGGCTGGATAGGAGTATGTCCCGGAACATAGCTAAATTGTAAGTGACCACATTTGATTAACGCGCGCGCTCCGTGCCGACGCTCGGCCAGCCGTCATGCAGATCCTCGCGTCCCGACGATCGCAAGGCCGCCCGATGAGCGAAAGGGAGTGTGAGGACGATTGCTGCCCCGCCCCCTCCGCGCGGGCCTCCTGGCGTTAATCCATCGCCAACACTTTCCCACGCGCCAGCACTTCCCTCATCCCAGAAGGAACAGTGATTTTTTTTTGTCACGGATGAACTGTTCACCAGGCTAATTGGAAGGTTTTCCCGTGTAATCGTGTTTTGTTTTATTCAGTCAATTCAATACTTTCTTTTTGTGATTAAATTCTGTTCAAGGCATTTTTCCTTTAATTTAATTAATTCATCATTTTTTCCTTCTTGGCAATTATAGTAATAATGAAAGGGCAAATAGGGCAATTTGTATTTGCTTTCTTGCTCCACCGGCCACGCGGTGGCTGGTCGTGCAGCTTTTCAACGGAAGGAGATCGGCCTGAAGTGATTCCAGGCGGGCGGTTGCGGTACAATATTCATCATATTTTTTTAATGATATACATGTTGGAACCTTTGGAACACCTTTTTAAAAACATTCTTCAACCTTCACTACATTAAAGTTTTAAAAACTATTCAATTTGCTTAAAAAATTAAGTCTACTCATATTACAAGTAATTCTGAACTAGACATTATGTTATGTAATCATTTTTTTTAAGAAGTAAATTTTCTCCAGCGCTTAAAATAACTTAAATCTTACTTTTGAAACGTGAAATTCTGGTACATTTCTAAAAAAGGAAAGTGACATCTACATTACAAAGATAATTTAATTAATGCTCAAGATATTTTCTCAATTACAAAATACTATACTAGATTAGTATTTGGAGTGTAATTTAGTGAGTCCAAGAAAACAAAAGTTCCAATTTGAAAATAAATGATATTCTAAAAGAATATTGCAATATGAAACTCTTTTCTACTTAATAAAGAAAATAATAAAAAAATGTTTTGCAAAACATACCGACTCTTTTCATGTGGAGTAATGTGACGCCCGTTCCCTTTCTGAATGTGTAGCTCCTTCACATGTCGTGTAAGGCGCTGCAAGTTCGGAAAAGGAGAGGACCCTTTTTTAACTCGCATACATCCTCTCCACTGACACTGATATTCAGAATCAGTAGCTGGAAAAAAATTATATTGCATTACGTATTTGTAAAGTTATTACAACATTAATGAATTCTGAAATTAATTCTGAAGACTTAATTATTTACCTTGATTTATAGATGCAAAATATTGTTGCACATGACCATTAGTTTCATTAACACAGTGCTCGGTACAATCAGAAATGTCTTCAAACTGCCAATCACAATTATCCCAACAACATTCATACACTATGTCCACCGTGTTAGTTGCGGGAGATGGGTTCGGAGTGGAAGGTGCTGCAGGACTTGGACACATCTCTTCCGCTTGTTTGGCAGCAGTCTCTTCATTAACTTTTGCAGCTTTCTCCTCCCAGGACTGTTTCTCATGGGATGGTAAGTTCCGCCACTGGAACAATTGCAAAACCCTTCAAAATATTTGTCATAATTTAAATGTACTTACTGGAATGAAATGCATTTTGTAGATTTCACAAGGATGATATGTCACCAAAGAACATCAATAAATAAAAAAAAAACTCAGACTAGTTTATTGTAAACAAATTGCAAGTCTGGCGAATTGATTTCTATTCATGCAGATAAATGTAGTCTTAAACCCATTTGCGCTGAATAATCTCCAGGTGATTATTAAATGGAAAGAGAAACTAATGGTGCTACAACACTATACAATAGCGTTTACTTCCCCGGTTCACTAACTGTTCTGTTATATACTGCAATTTATGTCCATATATTTACACATTAAGGACATAACTCGTAAAACTCAATACAAGAGATTGGATTTTTAAGCAATTGTGTATTACTTCTGCTTAGTTGTCGAAGTCTGACGTTCGGTTTTCTTCCCAATGGGAGTCTCCAGATGCAGTAGCGTAACGAAATGAGTACTTTAACATTTTTAATGAAAACTTATCGGGTTCCCCTTTATAAAAGTGTACATGAAACACAAGTATTGATAGTACCTTCAAAAATAAAAATTTTCTTTACCCAACTCGTATTCATCTACCCCCTAATTCTCACTGCTATTTATTGAAAAACGTCGGCGACGCTCTCGTTTACGCGACTCAAGCTTCAAACCTAAACAATCGAAAGGATAGTGCGTGTTTATTCCTAACAGTGGTAAACTGCTTATTACCAATAGTGGAAAATACTACTTTTATTAATTTAGAAAGATGGTTATATAATCTATAGAAGCGAGAAAAAAAAGTTCTGGAAGATCTTTTTAATATTTTATTGTATTAACTATCGCAAAGTATCAGAGAAATTATCTAGTAATTATTATTTCTTACAATTACAAAACCTTCAGCCTAAAAAATAGGCCCTGCTGACTCTGCAGGCCTATTTTAAACAAAATAGATCGCATTGTGGGCCCGAACGTTACGCCTAGATGGTTATTTCGAAGTTTTATTTTGCATATTTGAACTACAGTGCCTACAATTGGCATATTTCAGGATCATACTAGATTATGTTCCATATTTTATGATCAATAATGCATAAAATTGCAAATATCAAGGATGATTTATTATTTCACGTGTTTGGCTTGTTTCGTCTACAGGAGAAAAACTATTGACAGTGATTGTTAAGTTATTCAAATTATGACTTCTTTTGAATTAATTTCTTTTTCTTTTCTCCGTTTTGAATACTATACCATGTGTTACAAAGGAACAATTTGCAGAATCGAGTAAAAATAATATACATGAATGAAGCCTTTAATTACAGCCGTTTCCTGCTTAACTGAAAGAGGAGCCTGTTCAAATCATATTTTTCGAACATCGATTTTGTAGAATCAGTCGCTCCGTATCTACTACTTTCTATCGCTTCTCTTTCTTTCTCACTTTGCCTTCCGTTTGCGATCAGTTGCTCTCTGTTTGTTCGCCAGCACAAAACGAGTGTTCACGTGAGAAATCCCAAAAGTATTTCATCGAATAGTTACAAATTACGACTTTGGGTTGCGGAATTAAACACAGAATGTGAAATATTTACAGGTGACGGAGGTTTGTTTTGCCAACCGTGTGGTAAGGAGATAGCCACTGAGGAAAAATCGCAATTAAAAATGCAACATTATGTATGCGTTTTCTATTTTAAGAGAAAATAAATTTTTACATTTAGGCATTTGTTGGGAAGTCCAATGTCAATTATCTGACAAATATCATTATAATTCTTATGAATATTCTAGTATCTAGTCCATATTTTCCCAGAAATGTATGAAATAAAATTCAGACACCTGCTCTTTACCTACGCGTACTAACAAAGTTCCCGCAAATTTCTGCCAGAAAACGTCTAATTAATAAACAACTATAGTCTCTTAGTAAACATCCACACAGACTTAGTATGACATCGATTTCTCGAGAGAATTTCCCCGAACTCTGCTCTGCACTAATTTCGTTATTCAGACTTCATTCATACGTAATTTATATGTTAAGAGAAATCAAGTAATTCACTAATGCGAATGGTTTCGAAGTTTCATAATTATGTGCACTAAACCCATCAAGATATAATTCTTGGGAAGAAACACAACAGGAGAAAAAGATGAGAGTAGGCGGTATCAAAATTCAGCATCTAATGAACTGAGCACTGAAATGAGCTTTACGATATAGATAAACAATTGTTCCAAACTATTCCATCAACAAGAGGTTGGATTACTGCCAGGAGTAATCAAAGACTATCATTGGCAAGAACAACTCAAAACCAGGGGAGGCCAACAAAAAATCTGGCCCCCCTTTTTCCTCTGAGCTTTATTTACACTTCACATATTTTACTACTAAATGAATACAACATACGACGAAAATGAAGTAAGTCTAATGATGCAATTAATAAATATAATTGAGTATACGTTAAGCCAATTACCCGGTGGGCACATGGCTTGGAGACCCGCTCCCCAGATGTAATATAACAATTTCCCAAATTGTCAGGTTAAAAAGGGGGAAATCAAGGACTTAACAAATTTAAGGGTGAACAGTTTTATTATGTAAGACAGTGAGGGCCCCTTTCATTTATTCGCAATATGTTCGTAAAATGCAGTGACAAAAGGGAATGCACGATAAATGCTGGAATATGTACAATTACAGTAACAATTATTTTGGTTCAAGGTAAGAACAAAAATAATTAAAATTCATTCAGCGATATACTTCAAGGGTAATGGTAGTACAGTAGAACTTCGTCAACCCGGAGCAGTTTTGAAGAAAAAAAAATGCTACGTTTAGTGCTGTAAATGAAGATGTTTTAAAGATCGCTATTCTCAGTAAGTATATTGCTCGAATTCACTTGCCAGCGGCCGAGTTCAATACACTCGCCACACCTGCCAACTCTTTCATTCCTCTCCCCACGGCCTTCAGGAACGAGTTACGTGCAGAGCGGCAAGGTGGATTGTTAGTACCACCGACTACTTTGTACCGATGTGATTTGTGTACAGTGTAAATACATATTACAATGCGTTTTTAGATGAAAGCGCGTTGATAATTTTTAAACTCCATTAAACATACATTTGAATAGTCTATGTTTTTAATAGTTTTCCCCTGATTCTCTACATAACCCGGATTTTCGTTAATTCGGATCAGCCTCGGCCCCCAATTGATCCGGGTAAACCAGGTTCTACTGTACAAGTATCCACTTGATACCTGAAAAGAAAAGCCAACAACACATCCATTTATAAAAACCTGTAATAAAACAAATGAATAATCCATGACGTGATAATTACTTCATTTGGAGCAGTTACAATGACATTTTGATATAGAAGATCATGAACAAATTCTTCACATTGCACCTAGATTTGGAAAAGGATTTAAAACATATTATACTGTATATTGAGACGAATCTCATACAAGACCGCTCGCCACGATTCCATCAACTGCGTGGCGGGTACGGGTCGGGCCCCATCTCCCAAACTGCGCCTCTCGGCAACGCGGCAGCCGTCCTCTGTGCAGCGCCACAGAAATCGAGCGCGACTAGGAGGTCGTGGAATTTTGGGCTCGCCTGATTGGTCAGATGGGAATGTCGCGGGCGGCCCTTCCGCTACGAAGGATGGAGGGTAGTAGCGAGCCATTCAGTGGACATTTGTCGAGAGAAGTCGCCAAATTCCACGACGGGTTTTGTGTGTGTGTGTGTGTGTGTGTGTGTGTGTGTGTGTGTAGATATGCATTTACCCTTTATTTACTGAATTATGAAATTAAAATAATAATAAAATTTTAATTTTTTGGGTTGGTACAATAAGTAATTGTTCATGTACCAACAAAATATTTATTAATATTAATTATAAAGATAAAAAATTACGAATTTGTTCAATGGGACTTGAGAGTTCCGCCAGAACTGTGTTCTTCCCAATGCTATCAGTTTTATCTTTGTTGGTATTAAAAAAATATTTTCTAAAAATATTTTACACTCTGTACATTTGGAATGTGGCTTTGACTCACTCTTCTTGGAAGAGCACAGTTCACTTCTGTTTCTCCCACAATATAAACCTCTGAGAATTTAGGCCAGTGTGTTCCAGTGTTTTGGAAACGATCACCTTTTTGGACAGAAAACGCAGACTTCTTTCCCTTGGGAGTTGGAGGTTTACTTTCTGCAGTCTTAGGTCTTTCTCTTTTTTTATCATTGCTTGCCAAGTATGAGTAGCCTTCTTGCTACTTTTCTTTTATACTCTACAAATGGTCTAAAAATGCCATATTCTGCAAAAGACAAATAATGTAAAAAATGATAAATATAACCTAAAGGAATCTTGATAATAATCGTAGTATTTCACACAGAAGAGAGAAATGGCAATAACTTATTCCCAACTCAAAAACAAAATGAATAAAAAGTTCTTATAAACTCCCTGGCAGACATAACCACAAGACCTGACGGGACTGCTAAGTCCGAGTCATTAAAACATCCATTGTTTGGTAAATACGCACCGTGCATGTCATGTCACAGTAAATTATATAATAATAAACACTATATTCAAAAATTTAAAAAAAATTCGAACCTCATTTTCAACAAATACTCTGTTTGGTTCTCAGAAATAGCACGACGTGCTAATTGCTCCATGCCACCATTAGGCCAACAACATCGCTCTGAAAAACGTTTGGAAACAAATTCTCACAAGGCGACCAGCCGTGGCTGATATTTCGAGGTAAAAGAACAAAATATTATAACCGGGACTGAACGGACCCCATAGTTTTCCAATGTATTTCAGACACAAACAGCTCGGCAAAACTGGGACGTAGAAGTCTCGCCAGTACATAAAGGGTTAAAGATCTTCTTAACATCCGAAGTGTCGATTTAATGTCTCATGAAACTGTCTAGGTAATGAGAAAGTGACCGTCTTATTTACCACGTTCGTACGTTGCATCCAACCGCCTCCAAACACATTCAAATTACGTTCATGAAGCGCAGGAAACACGGAGCGGGTGACTATGTTTGACGTCTAATTACACAAAAAATACTAATATTTTCGAAAAATTTAACATGACCTTATTTGAAAATGTTTTTCATGGACATACTTCATTGGAAAAAAGAGTATCTTCACAACTGCAATTGTAGCAAGGCGCAGAAATTTTTAAATTTTTTTTTCAATTTTCAGAAAATCACGGCTTTTAACGAACATGAGACCTGTACCATTCTCTTAAGCGTCCTTAACATTAAGATCAAAATTTTAATTTTAAAAAATGTTGTACCGGTTTAAGAAAAAATGGTTTGAAGAAAATAAATAGTGCTAAAACATCACGTACTTTCTCGCATCTCGTAAACGTCCCTGGAGCTTCATGTAAAGTACCCCCCAAAAAGTATACATACATACATCGAAAAAATAGAATTCAGTGGCAGTTTTCTATTTCATTCAAATAGAAAAGTTAGTTTTCGACGCAAGAACATCGGCACCAATAAAACAGGTTTTAAAATCGGTTTACGGGTGCCGCAAACTCCAAAAATAGTTTTCGGCATTTTTTCGCTACTTTTTAGAAGGTAGCGAATAAATATTATTTAATGGTATTTTTATTAACAGATTTGTGGCTCATGTGCCCACGTTATTATACCGCAACAATTTTATGATCATGAAACATTACTGGACTCGGTGTGCCGTATCAGTCCGGATAATGGACGAACGAGTGGCCCTGGTAACGAATGAGTGGATATGGCCAATTTTACATTACAACTAGGTTCTTTCCAAATGGCCAAAGCTCCATAAATTTTCATCGAAAATACTTTTAATTTAGATACGATTAAAGTTTAAATCTATAGTTTGATTCGAACAATTTCAAAACTTCAGTGCAATCGGCTAAAATTGTGCCGCGCGCCATCACTGTTAACAACCCACATTTGAGCCGCGTATGGATCTTTTATGGGGTTTGTGACACTCCTAAACCGATTTTAAAACCTGTTTTATTGGTACCGATGTTGTTCTTGCATAGAAAAGTAACTTTTTTCGCTAAAGCCACTGTATTCTATTCTTTGCGATACAGCCTAAAAAAACACGCACGCACGCGCGCGCGCGCGCGCACACACACACACACACACACACACACACACACACACACACGGGGGTCCAAGGGGATGTGATGCGATTACAAGACTCGCTGAAGAGTCTCCTAGCCTCTCCATCCCAACTCCGCTCTCACCTTCAAGAGGTGGACCCTGTCGAGTCGAGTAACCCGTGCCAAGGTTGTGGTAACCAATCCCTTCGGCGGTACGGGTCGACCAACAGACGAGAGAAGGGGGTTCTGACAAGTCTCCTGTCGGAATGGCATGTAACCGCCGTACTGGAGCGCCCCGAAAGTATATCGGGATACGGTCTGGTTGGTTACAACCCTGGCCCAGGGTAAAGGGTGAAGCCGGGGGAGCCTGTAACCCCTAAGCGACGTGTCCCTAGGTGGCGTACAGGGGAGGAATCTCTAGATATAGAGGTCAAGAGGCAATTAAAATACCTCTCACGGACCAACAGGCGGGGAAGGACACCCCAGTCAAAAAACCAATATGGAAGGTCTTATTGGGTTCTCAGTTTACGGTGCAGGGGCCCGGATCCCCAGTACCGGCGTCTGTTGGGAGTGAGCAAGCGGGCTCCCAGGCGTCGTCAACCACCGACCGCAGTACTTCAGCAGTGGACCACTGGGCTGCTGTAGTACCCTTTGCTACTAGTGATGATCTTGCAAAACAACAGGCATTGTGTAGCCTTGAGAAGAAAATAACCGAGCTTCTCAATTTTGTTAAGCCTCGCCATAATGTTCATGGTGAGATCAAGAAACTGGCGTATTCGATCCAGACGCACTTTAATGAGGTGGTAGCACTGCAAAAAGGAGGATCACCCAGACCAGATCCTCAGTGCAACAAACTTACTGGGAAAGAAGAATGCACTCAGACGTCCCCTGAGAAGGTGGCTGCGGGAGTACTCGTAACGAGAAGCGATCCTTCGCGAAACCGGAACTCCCAGGTGCCCAAGGTAAGGAAGGAGACTGCGAAAAACGCAGATAAAATCCGGGCAGAAATACCTTCTCCGGAAATACCGCGAGAACAGCCCGAAGTGGCACGAGAAGAGCCCGAGTGGCAAGTGGTCACTCGTAAGAGAACGCGTAAGCGTTCTAAAACGCGGAAAAGGCCACCCAGACCAGATGCCCTGATGATTAAGAAGGACGACGTGCTGACGTACGCGGACATCCTTAAAAAAATGAAAACTGATCCTGAGCTTAAGGATCTGGGCGAGAATGTCACGCACATCCGGAAGACAGCTGGCGGCGATCTTCTTCTGCAACTGAAGCGGTCTGCCGGAGGGCAAACAACAGATTTTCAGTCCTCTGTAAAGAAGGTGTTTGGATCGGACGCTGATGTGAGCTCTCTCACTCACACCGTGACTATTCAGGTGAAGGACCTGGATGAGGTCACAACTAAAGAGGAAGTGCATAAGGCTCTGGTGGACAAACTTCCCGAAGCCAGTGGTCTCCCAGCTACTGTGGTCAAATCCCTAAGACCATCCTATGGTGGAACACAGGTAGCAATAGTCAGCGTTCCTGTTGCGGTGGCTAACAAATTGTTGGCCATTGGTAAAATAAGAATAGGATGGGTGTACTGCACTCTGCGTGAGAAGAAGGTCCCCCTGAGGTGTTACAGATGTTTGGATTTTGGACACCTCAGAAAAGCATGTAAAAACTCACATGACCGGTCCAACTTGTGCATGAATTGTGGTGGTGATGATCACCTTGCTAAGTCATGCACAAATGACGCAAAGTGCTTGCTTTGTGAAGAAAAGGGGAACCAAAGCAGACATGCTACTGGGTGCAGCAGGTGTCCATCGTACCAAAAAGCGCAGAAAGCAATAACGGATAGAAAATGAGAATTATACAACTCAATCTCAACCATTGCGCAGTCGCCCAGGATATCCTGGCACAGTCGGTTAGGGAATGGGAGGCTGATTTAGCAATAGTATGCGAGCAGTGAAGATACAGCGTGGGTATCTGACCTCCACAACCAGGCGGCAATCTGGGCGTGTGGAAAACACACATTCCAGCAAGTTATGACCAGACCCGGAGCTGGATTTGTCTGGGTAAAAATCAACGGCGTTTACATCTACAGCTGTTATGCCTCACCAAACGCGACAATGGACGAGTTTGAGCACTTCCTTGACCGCTTAGTGTACGACGCAAGAGGACGAAGCCCCTTGGTGATAGCTGGAGATTTCAACGCCTGGGCGGTTGAGTGGGGTAGTTCGTCCACTAATGAGCGAGGTCGAGCAGTTCTGGCATCCCTCTCCCTTCTGAATGTAGAACTCGCCAACACAGGAGACATACACACCTTCCGCAGAGGGGGCGTGGGATCTGTTGTGGATCTGACGTTCATGTCAGATAATCTTTTGAGAATGGGAGTGTCCTGGAGAGTTAGTGAACACTATACCCATAGTGACCACCAGGCACTTTTGTACGAGGTGAAAAATCAGCGGCGGGATAATTTTGCGCCTGAAATATCAGCCAGCTGGGTGGAAAGTAAAAACGTTCGACGAAGAACTTTTCCGACAATGTTTGGAGACGATAGTGCCAACAGGTACCGCAGATGACAAAGCTGGGCAGGTGATGAAATGGGTAACCAAAGCCTGTGATGCGGCTATGTCTAGACGGGGAGCAATCTCTCGACGTTCACCAGTTTACTGGTGGAATGAGGAAATCGCCCAATTACGACGGAGGTGCCTTCGAGCCAGAAGACAGTACCAGAGAGCTCGTGGCAGAGACAACTTTCCTCAATTGCAAGAGCAATACAAACTCGCTCGAAGCCAGTTGAAAATAGAAATCCGCAAGAGCAAACGCTTATGCGCCAAAAACCTGTGTGACGAGGTGGAAAAGGATCCATGGGGTAGGCCGTACAAGACGGTCATGTGTAGGTTAAGACAGCGACACCTACGTTCTCCAACTTGCCCCAAAATGCTGCTCAGAATTGTGACAGCCCTATTCCCTAACCACCCCGGTGTCTCAGATAATATAGCGTTATCTGAGCTAGAAATAATTCCTCCAGTCACGCAAGAAGAAATTCTGCACGCAATCAGAATCGGCAACACAAAGGCTCCCGGACCGGATAACATTCCCAATATTGCCCTCAAGACTGCGATACTTGCTTGAGGGAAGGGGTGTATCCAGAAAGATGGAAAAAACAGCGCTTGGTGCTCCTCCCTAAGGGGAATAAATCACCCATCATCATACCGGCCATTGTGTATGCTGGACACAGCTGGCAAGGTTCTGGAGAGAATTATTAGTACCAGACTGGAGAAAGCTGTGGAGGAGAGAGGAGGCCTTTCGGAAAATCAGTATGGTTTCCGCAGAGCCCGCTCGACTGTTGACGCAGTCCAGCTTGTCATTAACACCGCCCGACAAGCAATTGGAGGAAGTAGATGGAAGAGAGGCCCAAAACAGTACTGTGCTGTCGTTACGTTGGATATTAAAAATGCATTCAACTCGGCCAGGTGGAGTAATATTCACCAAGCTCTCCGCAGATTTAATGTGCCAACGTACTTGAGGAAGACTGTGGCCGAGTATCTGAGTAATAGAGCCCTCATTTACAATACAAGTAATGGGCCGAAGGTACATAATATCACGGCTGGTGTCCCGCAAGGGTCGGTATTGGGTCCACCATTATGGAATGTGATGTATGACGAGGTTCTTCGGCTTCCCCTCCCAGAAGGCACCAGTATTATTGGTTTCGCGGACGACATTGCTATCGTCGCCGTTGCGAAGTACATTGAGGAAATTGTGTATATTTGCAACGAAGCGATCGCTATTGTTAGTCAGTGGTTGAAGTCCTCAGGGCTGCAGTTAGCTGAGCACAAGACTGAGGTTCTCCTAGTCTCTAGCAGGAAAAAGAGAGAAACCATCACTCTCAAAGTCGGAGACCACCGTATTGAATCACAGCCGTCGATCAAATATCTTGGTCTCATGATTGACGCCCGTCTGACATTTGCTGACCACCTGAAGTACGCCAGCAATAAAGCTGCGGTAATTAATGCAGCACTGTCGAGACTAATGCCCAACATAGGGCCCTGTCAGGAGAAACGGAAGCTTCTGGCCTTGGTTGTGAGGTCCGTCTTGCTCTATGGAGCCCCAGTATGGGCCAACTCCACGATGATAAATAGCTACATCCGAGGGATGACGTCAGTGTACAGGTTATCAGCATTGCGGGTAGCTTGTGCATTCCGCACTGTGTCAAACGATGCAGTGTGCGTCATCGCAGGGATGCCTCCTGTCGATATCTTGGCGCAGGAGAGACGGAGGCGATATCACAAAGAAGAGGAGAACCCAGACTGCTCAACAACACTGCCCGAATGGCAGGATCGATGGGACAAGTCCATTAAAGGAAGATGGACGTACCGCATGATTCCCTTCATTGCACCGTGGATCAACCGTAAACACGGCGAAGTAAATTTCTTCTTAACCCAGCTGTTGTCTGGACATGGATGTTTTCTGGCATATCTCCACAGGTTCAAGCTGGAGGATACCCCATTCTGTCCACTATGTGAACCTGCTGTCGAAGACGCCGAGCATGTGTTCTTCCAGTGCCCGCGATACCATGTGCAGCGACGGCACATTCAGAAGGGAGTATACTCGGGATCGACCCTCTGACACCCGAAGCAATGGTTGGGTGCATGCTCGCTTCAGAAACCAACTGGGATGCGGTGAGCGCATATGCGCAGACCATAATAGCTGAGCTGAGGAGAATAGAAAGGGAAAGAAGGGAAGTCGACTGATCCTCGTTTGATCCTTCCTACGTTTTGGCGAAGAGAAGTGGCTGGTGACTAGGCCACTCTAATCCACTCCCCGTGATGTAATGCCTAACGGCGGTTCCGCGGGGAGGATGGAGGAGAAGGGAGGTTGGTTTTAGTGGGTAAAAATCTCACACTATCATGTGGTACGGGCCGCATGGTGTCTTTTGAAGATTTCCACCTACCCTCGTAAAAAAAAACAAAAAAAAAACAAAAAACACGCACGCACGCACGCACACACACACACACACACACACACACACACAGTCAACTCCGGTTAGAATCAACTTCTGGGTTCTATCATTTTAGTTCACCATATCCGTTGATGTCAAAATTAAATAGAATCCGTTTGTAACGATTGATTTTATTAATATAAAGATGCAGCAAAATACATTAACAACAAGAACTGGACATTTCATTATCTTTATTTGTCCTTAAAAATAAAGTATTTTCAATTGCTTCACGCTTTTTCATTAGTAATTTCTCTATAATAGATCCTTCTCCAAAGTTCGTTTCTGCACTATCCTCAGTGTCTAAGTATCGTAATGCAGTCTTGACACCCTTCAGTGCCTGTTGGAACACCGTCCCACTCTCCGAAGGCCCTTTTACTCACCTAATAACATTCGAGATGCTTTCGGTAGCGGGATGGCGCAAGCGACTAATGATACTGATTGCTTTTCCGCACGGAACGGTGGATATCGCCAGGCTGTGTGAATCGCGTGCTTTCTGTCGCCTACGTAGGACTCAACGCGCTTTATCTCGCGGAATATCAAGTAACACCAAGATTGAAACTGAAGCAAGTCTTCGCGCGTTGCCGCCGCTACTGTATCCCACGCAGGACACGGCCTCTGTTTCCGCAGAGAAACCGAGTGGCGTAAGGTCATCAGTAAGATGCCCATTTGGGGTCAGCTACCTTCACCTCAGGAGAGACTTCAGGTAAGACGTTTGGCCGACGATATTTTTTTTCAAACTGCCTAGTGTTGGAATTTGTGACACTGAGACGATATATTCATTTCTAGGAGGGAATTAATTTCCAGGACGTTGCGTTTATTATTACACTATAGCCTTGGTTCAGGTTCACTATAAATATTAGGTCTCGGAACGCTCGCAATATTAATTATTCATTTAATAGAAATAGTTATATATTTACACTATAATTTAATAATTATTCCCTAGGTATCGAAACGTCGCTCCGTCGCGTTCCGCAAGAAATCAAGCCCTGTTTATTATATTAATAGGTAGAGTTAATACAATAGCAGACGAAACGTCATGTGTAGGGTCTTAACTTGGAATATTTTAATACAATACCAGAAAATTGAGTAAAGCTGTAAAAATTTAAATTAAAAAAATAATATAATGTTCCAAAAAATCAAAAAAATTCTTGTCTTCAGCAAGTTGAATTCGAAAATATGATTATGTTCATGATTTCCGAACCTTCGCTCTTTTGTTGACCGTTTTCACAAAAAATTCCTATTAACTAAACAAAATGGAGGTGGGTACTGTTCTTCCTTGCGTGAATATCTTTTCGCCTCTGGGCGCAATTTATTGTGCAACAATTGATGAAAGCCGCCATGTCCTCAGCGGCGGCCAAACAACGGTGCCAACTGCAAATCGGCTTATTTTATTCCTTGCGATGTATTGCGAATTCAGTAATCCGAAATATATAATTTATTATCATATACATACGCTATACACTATATAAAATGAGGGAAAATTAATAAATTTTTAACATTGTAGGACAATGGGAAAATGCCTAACATTGTAATTTAGTACAAGCCTAGAAATGACAAAAATAAGTGTTATAATTAAAAACCGAATTTTCGTGCAGTAAAACTCTAAAACGTGCAATAAAAACACCAAAACGTGCAAAAACATGCAATAAAATATCAAAATACTGCAAAATGGTGTTAAGTAGCCTAAAAAACTCCAGTTAATCCACTTATCAACTTATTTTACATTTTTGAAGTGAAATTTAAGATTGAAATATGATTTTATTTGTTATTATAATTTAATTTATACATGTTATATTATATTAGTTTGTATACAAAGTTTAAACAAATCATATTAGATATTTAAATATTATTCACCCACAAAATTAAATTAGGACAAAAAAGTAAGTACAAAACTTGAAAAATACAAAAATTCCTTCGATTACAAGAATAATTAAGTTATACAAGAAATATTCTTAATTGTTTTCAATATAATTTGCAATTATGTACATTTACAAATTATATTCTACGGAATTACTATATCTTCTATCATCTAATATTTATTTCTTCTTCTTCACTTCACGGATTAGGTAAATTCCCTGTTCCGGCTTCATTACACCATCTCTGTCGTGGACGGCCAATGTCCCTTCTTCCCCGTGGTCTGTACAGAAAGGCATGTCGGGGGATCTTCCTAAGTGCTGTACCCACCGTGATCTGTATTCATTTACTTTTTCATTGATAGAAAATATGTTAAGTTCCTGTCTTATATCTTCGTTTTTTATTTTGTCCATTAGGGTGCAGCGTTTTACTCTCCGGAGGAATTTCATTTCCGAGGCTTGTATCTTCATTTTATCTTGTTTTCTTAATGTCCATGATTCACACCCGTAAAGCAGTTGTGGTACTGCCATAACTTTATAAAATTTTAACAGAGTCTCTTTTCTAGTCTTATTGCGAAGATATTTGTTTATTGTTCCACAAGTATGTTGGAAACGCAATTTTGTTTTCGTATCATCACTGTAATCGTATGTGATATCACAGCCCAAATAATTAAAATGTTTCACTTGCTCTATTACTTTGCCTTCTATTTTTATTTTAGTTCTGATAGAGGGATTTAATAACTTCTATCAAATGGAAAGGACTTTTTTTTCAAGAAAAAATAATAGAATATTATAATATCATAAAGAATATTTATTTTAGACAGAAGAACTTCATTCTGTATTAACACTTCTCTGTGTTCCGAACTTCACTCTGACGTACGTGTGCACGCAGAAAGCGGTCAAAGACAGTTCATTCTCTCTGGATTTCGCAGGGCGACATTTGTTCCGAGAAATTCGATGAATTTGAAACCCAGTACAGCCTGCCACTGAGCTTCGCGCCAGGATGTAAGGTCAAATGTGACTCGCGCATGCAGTCTCGTGTAGGTAAGTTTAATGAAGACTGACAAAATAAATATAGGGAAATATTTACCCCGAACACAGCGTTCACTGAGCGGCCGCAACCTCGGGCCTCGGACTGAGTTCGTGGCAACCTCGCATATCCCTACTCCCAACTGCAATCCCCCAGCAATTTTAATTACACAACAGGCATCATGAAAAGTAGACAGGGTCAGTTCACAGGTCAACAAAATGTATAATTGATACATATTAAATAGTATTGGGGTTTCAGAGACCACCCGAATGCACTACTGGGTTAAGTCATAAAAACTTTTCTTAAATGAAACCTTTAAAATAGGTAAATTAAAACAAGTTATAACTATACGAATTTTATTTTAAAATAATGAATAAAACTATGAATCTTGCAAATTCGTCGAATACAAAAACCTACAATGTGCAATTTTCAGACAGCATTACCCAAAAAGTGAAATTTCTTTCAGTAATCCCCAAAACGTGCAATTTCGTGCAAAATAAAACAATTGCTAAAATAACGTCCGTTTCATGATTCAAATTTCTGTCAAGAATTTCATCCAATTTTAAGTTAGCAAAGAAAAGATGTAGTTACCTGGGAATCCGGTCTTTAGTTAAAACTGTCTTTAATGCCCATCACTAGCATATGAAAGATACCTAACATGTATTTTCATTATACAGAAAATATTTATAAATAATTAAGGATTAAATAATCTTTCTTTCAGGTCGAAACTCTTTTAATTAACAGAGCCTTACCTTCCTGGAAGACCATCTGGGAGGATGAGATATCAATGTCGGAAGTCGGGGTGATTAACGTATCCCATGAGTGATATGAATGCATCGCGAATCTAAGCCCAGCGCTCACTCATGATCTACCGGTCACTTACGACATAGCCCTTCTTTTCTTTGAGTAAAGAATTGTGAAGAAAGCGAGCTCTTGGTCTCTACAGACACAGAATGTCTAATTCAAACCAAATGACATCCTCGTTCTAGAATTAGACAAAAAATAGATACATTCAATACCTATCGAATAGGAATAGTAAAAGTGAAAATGATTTATGCATAATTTTTTTCACCAAGACAAGAAAAAAAATATTTCAAGAAAAACATTTGGAGGTTAAAATTTGCCTGACCCTTAAATACATTTACGTCAAAGCAGGCAAAATAAATATTCGTCAGAGTTGTTAATTTTTCATTATTCTTGAATAATGAAACCAACAGCCTTTCAAAATGTTTATTAGAATAAAACAGACAACTTCCTAAACATCCGATGTCTAGTCGCTGTTTTAATTCCCAGAAAGAACTTCAGAAGTTCCACTTCATGTTCTAGTTGTAAATAATTTTACCCACACCCACACCCCCCCACACACACACCCACCCACCCACACACACACACGACTCCGGTTATAGTGAACTTCTGGGGACTAACAATTTTGGTTCACCATATCCGATATCATAATAAAATAGAAATTTCTCCATAACGATTGATTTTATTAATAGAGATACAGCACATTACATTAACATCATGACCTGAAAATTTCAATATATTTATATATCCTTGAAAATCATTTTCAACTGTTTGCTTCATACTTCATTTGTAATCCTTAATCATTCTCGTGGTCTCTCCGTACTCGATCCCGCATTTACCTCTGTGTTTGAGTACAGTAGACTCCGATTACAGTGAACTTAAGTCACTGGTCTCGTTTCACTTACATTACAAATAAGCATAAGAAGATTCGGTTATAGGGTACCTGAACCTCGGCTATAGTGAACGTAGGAAATACAATGTCCTAGAAATTAATGCCCTCGTGGAAAATAAAATTTCGCCTCAGTGTCACAAATTCCAACACTAGACAGCTAGAAAAAAGTATCGTCCGCCAAAGGTAAAAATCGAAGACTCCCTTGAGATGAAGGTAGCGGGCCTGGAATGTTCACTTTATTGATGACCTTACGCCACTCAGTTTCACTGCGGAAACATGGAAACAAAGTCCGTGCTGTGCGTGGGATACAAAAGTGGCGGCGGCGACGCGCGATTGCTTGCTCCAATTTCAATCTCGGTTTTACTTGATATTCCGCGGGATAAAAAGCGTTGAGTTCTACGTAGGTGACAGGAAGCACGCGACCGCCATAGCCTGGCGATATCGGCCATACTGCGCGGAAGAGTGATGTGTTTTATTAACCGCTTTCGCCATCTCGCTACCGAAAGCATCTTGTATGTTACTAGGCGAGTAAAAGGACCTTTGGAGAGTGGGGCGGTGTTCCAACAGCGCAGAATGCAGAATCAAGTATAGTGAGAGCACGAACTCTGGAGAAGGATCTAGAGAAATTACTAATTAAAAAGTACGAAGCAAACAATTGATAATTGATTTTTTTAAGAGCAAAGACAGGTATTGAAAATTTCAGTTCGTGCTGTTAATGTATTCTGCAGTATCTCTATATTAATAAAATCAATCGTTTCGGATGTATTGAACCAAAACTGTTAGTCCCCTGAAGATCATTATAACAGGAGTCGACAGTAATGTAATGCAGTCTTGACACCCTCTTTCACTGTTGGAACACCGTTCCACTCTCCGAAGGCCCTTTTCCGCCTGCTAACTTTAGAGATGCATTTGGTAGCGGGATGGCGAGAGCGGCTAATGAAACCGATCGCTTTTCCACGCGGTACGGCCGATATCGCCAGGCTAAAGTAGTAACGCGCTCCCTGGCGCTTGCGTAGAACTCAACGCGCGTTATCCCGTGGAATATCAAGTAACACCAAGTTTGAAAATTAAGCAAGCCATCGCGCTTGGACGCCGCGAGTTGTAGCCCACGCAGCACACGACCTTTGTTTCCGCAGTGAAACTAAGTGGCGTAAGTTCATCAGTAAGGACACCATTCCAGGTCCACTACCTTCACCACAGGGGAGGTGTGTCCTTTGGCCGACGAGATTATTTTCAAGCTGCCATTATTGGAATTTGTGGCACTGACAATTACTTTCCAGGACGGCGTATTTTCTACGTTCACTATAACAGAAACTTCTATTGTTTAGATGTAATGTACGTGAAACGGGACCATTGACTATAGCCGTAGTCTACTATAACTAATATACATATGGATAAATTAAATTTTGTAAAATGGAAATTATTGGTCGTTTATATATATATATATATGCGATCTTGCGAGACGCGGGTCTCTTCTCTATGGCCACCCATATTTGCGAATGTTGTCGGTGCAGGATTTTGTGCATGAACTGACCTCTCGATTATGTTCGATTATCTCGATTATGTTCGACCTCTCGATATTAAAGTTCGGTGGGATTCATGTTGGGCGATCTGGGGCCAAATCGTTCGCTCGAATTGTCCAGGATGATCTTCAAACCAATCGCAAACAAATGTGGCCGGTGACATGGCGCATTGTCATTCTTAAAAATTCCATCGTTGTTCAGAAATCTGAAGTACACAAGTGGCTGCCAATGCCCTCCAAGTAGCTGAACAGTCATTTATCGATTCAGGTGAACCAGAGATCCCAGTCCATTCCATGTACAAAACAGCCCACACCATTAAAGAGCTTGCATCAGCTTGCAAAGTGCCTTGTTGACAACTTGGGTCCATAGCTTTGTGAGGTGTGCATCACATACGAACCCTACCATCAGCTCTTACGACTAAAATCGGGACTCATCCTATCAAGCCACATTTTTCCAGTCGTCTACGATCCAACAGATTGAACTTATTGTGATAAGCCAAGAATCCCGGTTTTAGTATAAGTGATAAGATCAGCATCCAGCGTTGGAATATGGCTGTTTTCAGACTCGGAAGTCAAAGACGCGTTGTGAGGACAATCGATCAACACAATTTAATATTCCATGCTTGATGTCAGAACGCTGTGCAAATGGACACGACCCCGAATACATTATGGGCAGAAAGTGTGAAGAGGGCATTGGATGGCCGTGATCGTTTTAGAAAGACGCAAGGGATCATTCTCTAGAAGATTATTGTAGCGAACACGCGCAAGCGATTAGTGTAGTACGATCGGATTTTCAGCATGGGCTGAGTATTACGTGAATGATAGTGAGCCGGGAGTTTATGTTTAGTTTGAGAGCTCGGTCTTGTGTAAATTGTAATATTAAATTGCAATTGGGAATTTTTATCAATGTAATAATTGGAAGCTTGAATTAAATAGACTCAATGTTTCGAGGAAATGTATATTAGGGTAGCTCCGTAGATGGAAGGATTTTTTTAATAAGTTGCTGAATATAGTCAGTCGCGAGTAGGTGTTTCATACGAAACATAGAGAAAGTCGCGACCGCGTATTAATTTGTGGGAATATTCAGTCCTAGTAATAGCAAATCGTTGAGGACATTTTAACATTTTGTAATTTAGGAAAGGACGCAAGAATTGGTACACCAAGGGTTCCATGGACAACATTCTGCTAGACAGCCGAGAAGCCAGCAATCAAGACATTTTAATAAGCTTAAGAACTATAGTCAAACCCGTGGGGTGTTTTAATGTTTTATAGTGAAAAGTAATTCACATAAAATTAACGAAATTGTAATATTTAGATTATAAGAATAAATGTTACATTTTTATTATCGAAAAAGGCTGATAATTTATAGTAGTTGCCATCAATCTAATAATTGATTTCAATCAATAGAACTTCCAGGAATTGTGATTCTGTATAGAATTACACGTCCACATGCAACAGGTAAGGAGTAATATGTTGTGTGTCGAACCCTTGGTTAAGTTGGAAGGGAAATTTAATAAATTAGAGTTAAAATTTCACAAATAGCTAGCCTACCGCGTAGCTTGACTAGAAATATGATTTTTCACATTATAGAACCTTTTTCAAATAGCCAAATTATTACAAATAAAAGTATCCAAAGTTTTTTATGACAATCATTTATTTCAACAATTACACAACGTTTCGTAACTCGTTTTGTTACATCATCAGGTGCTGAACTTAGTGAAGGGAACGCTCTCCCATTTAATTATCTCACCAGCAGAACATTCAAGGAAACATTATGAAAAACCTCGCTCAGTTGTTACCCATAACTAACCGTTACGAACAGACACTCCATTCAAACTTTGAATGCGTGCTTGCTGGTGGAGCGCTGAGGGGCCTGTGGCGGTCTGTTACATTCAAAATATCCGTTAAGAACTGGTCGCAAAAGAATCAAAATTTCTCCCAAAAAATCCTTATTTAACATATGACATTATGTATATCATTGGATTCGTCTTTTTGATAGACTGAAAAAATATGTATAGTTCCATTTGAAAAAACAAAGTTACCTCAAATATCTCGTAAAATACAAGTGATAAAATAGAAATAAATACACGTATCAGTTAGTCCTATATTCGCATGCACTTCCGTGAAAACTGCATTTCAATATCTTCAACCGTTCAAAAGTTACAGGAGGTGCTAAAGTTACGTGACTCACCCTGTATATTTCCATGCACAAACCTTTGAAGCAGTGCATATAGTGTCTGACACAAAACGTAAGTCAAACCAAAAGCTTTCGGTGATATTTTAGACACACGTGAAGGTCTGATATCAGTTAGATATTGTAACATCAGTGGGTATTGACATACACAAACCACTTAAACTTTGAATATAATAAAGTATTGTGATACTCCAAACTACACTTCACCTGAAATATAACTTTACAAATTTTGAATACTAAGTATATAGTATTCTGGGGACCACAACCTAGAGTTTACAGGGAAGAACATCTGTTCAGAAATGAGTCGACTCCTTAAATCACTTGAAGTTGCACTTCAGAAAGAACTCTTCCACTTGGAACTGAAGTAGCTGTAATCGGCAAATACCTAATGGCCTGTTAGTAAACATTAGGGTATTCGGTTTTCATAGAATCCCAAGCCTTGAACAGGTGTTTCCAAAAAACCTGTTGAATTAACACGAAGTGTTAACAGATTTCTACAAACTTTGCACTCTACATTTCGTCCCTGGAAATGTATTTCGAAATATCTCTGCTAATTTAGGGCGTTCTTTTTTAATGAAACGCTCGAATTAACTTAACTACGATTTTTGTAACGTCATTGACATACTAAGTCAATAATTTAATGAGTTAATTTAATGAAGTTCTGAGTAAGCAGTCTGTAAAACGCTAAAAGTCTCTTCTGCTTGTGTTTACAAAATCATTCTTGGTTTCCCCTTCTCAGCGCACAAGCTTGCAAAGAGCATAGACAGAACGCATGCTCAAGGGAGGTCAGTGATTCTCTCCGTGCAGTCCCGCAGAAGGGGAAGCAAAGAGCCCTACGGGTTGCATAACCACCACGCGCTGAAATTCGCTTCCTCGTGGATTCGCAAGGTAGCATCGTAGAGTTGGTTGCTTAGCAAAAATACTTATTCCAGATATCTCTATTTCCCTCGGCGGTGGAAGGTTTTGTTTCTTTCTTCCCACTCAGTAGACAAGCTACTCACATCTAAAACTATCTACCATGCATTCATTCACACAAATGTCTTTTGTAAACATGCATATACGAAAATGCACAACAAAGCATACACATTGTAGCGTAAAGCTTCAATCACAGGGGTGGAGGTTGGTTGTATGCTACACCAAGAATACAATCTTCCATGCTTCAAACCATCATTATATAACTATTTCTTAGAATTGCTTGAATTATTTCGGGTTTTCGACGAACAAAAGGGTAGATATGGAGCGTATCCCTGAAGTTTCGTTCTTTCAAGAGAATGGAATCTGAATATGAAATTTGTTTACCAGAAATACATCAAGTGCTCTTCGATTACATTCTAGAATTATCTATTTGTAAACATTATCCCTTTCATTGATATTATCAAGATAAGTCCGAATGATTACAGGCAATTTTGATTGAATTCTGGTAACTGAAATTCAAGAAGTTCCGAGTCCTGAACTTAACGATAAGAAGACAGTTCATATATCCTAGATCAAAAGATAGCTAGAAATTCTACAGAATGGCGAAGACTTTCTCGTACTTGTTAGTTTTCTGATTTCTTTTGGCCTGGGATAAATCTTGCCCAATCCTCTTGCCAGCCGCCATCTATCGCTGCTGTGAGTTTTTTTGTTTTTTTTGTGTTTTTTAAAAAGAAATTCTCAATTTTTCGGTTTCCTCATGTAGAACCGATATATTACTTAAAGAAAATTAAAAGAGTAAAACTTAGTCCCATATGGCAGTTTTCGTTGAAAAATTTGGATTTGTTTATAAGAAAATGGCGTTTAAACGTCACTAGAAATATGAAATTTGAAGCTCTTCTACACAGAAAACTTTTTAGTGTTCGAAAAACTATATTTGAAGTCCTTTGAAGCACTTCCACTCACAAATACAAAAATATTTACAAATACCTGGAAATGTGTATATTAACGGAGTGAGAGATATTTATAAAAATTAAATTGGTGTAATTTATGAAGAAACAAAAGAATACACCAAAGTGAATTTTATGGCTTCTTAAACGGTGCAAATAGTACTATCCGTTGGAAAAGATTGAAGAAAAAATTTGGAGCCGTTTTTGAGAAAATGCCGTTTAAACATTTCGGAAAAAGGGATTTTGAGCCCATTTCACTGAAAACTTTTCAGTTTTCCAGAAACTTTTTTATAAGACTCATTTAACGCACGTGTACTCATAATTGAAATAATGTGAACACATCTGTGCTAATGTAAATATTAACGACTTGAGAGATACAAAAAAATTACATTTTTGTAATTTTGGAAAAATTACGACGAATAATGCAAAATGGCGTTTATTTCATCTGATAGAATACATTTAGCACTATCCACACCAAAAGTTTACAGAAAAAATTTGCAGCCGACTTCGAGAAAATCTTGTTTTTGTTATTTAAATTGCACTTATTGCACACAATACCGCGCGAAAACTACTAAAATTTGCAAAATATGTGCACGATCAAATGAAAGAACTAAGTATGGAAAAAATTGCTTGAAGGGAAAATCTCTATAATCAATTATGTAATAGTAGGAATAAGAGGAACAAATTTCAAACTTTTGAAATTTTCGAAAAATCAGAGTTAACACAGAAAAATGGACCTATGCCGAGTTCGGGTCGAACCAGATCGATCGGGGAATATCCATTATGGGAAAAATCGTACGCATTGTTTAGGCGCTAGTGGGGTTCACAGACGGAAGGACGTTCTGAACAAAGTAAAACACTTTTCCGGACAGCAGCAATAGGATGGCAATAAGTTAAAAAACATTGGACGGACTTAATTTAAAGGACAAACAATGTAGTGAATACAATAAAGTATAAAAATGTGGCACATGGTGTGTAATAATGATGAATTATGTATTAATGAGTCTATAATTTGAACACTGGCAAATCATGATTGATTAGCTGCAGTGAAGCTGATATCGTACAAAATTGTTGCCACAAAAGCTTGTAGTAGTTCGGATTAGGCCCACTAGATTGTAGTTCTACGCATTTCAACCGATAACAGTCAATAACATGATAAACGAAATAACTGTTATTTTGCGGAACAGTTACGAGATGTTAACGATTAAGACATAACAGTTTAGCTTTTAAGGGCACATCCCTACTACCCATGAGAAACTTAAAGAGAACATGATGCGGAAAAGGGATTTCTGGTTTGTCATCAGTCGATCTATGGACTTTAGAAATTTATTACTATTTAAACTTAGGAACAATACGTGTCCATGTACGTTATGTCAATATGAAATAAGCAACCCGTGAGTCTTTCGTTTATCACAGAATTATTGTAACAAAATATTTAATTAAAAAAAATATTCAAAATCAAATGCAATATGTGTACTTTGCTTCGTGTTTCCCAAGCGCTTTGTTAATCACATTAACAAAGCCTATATATGTTTTGGGGTCTATGCCTTTTCCATACATGGTCAAAAGTTTTTACACCTAAGTAGTGACTTGGACGTGATCTCTCTCCTGCATTCATTCTAGCACTATCGTAAACACGACTGATTATTTTAGGTTTCCGGGCGCGTCAACTGCTGCGGTCATTTGTGCCAAAATGAAGTGCATGCTATATCCTAGGAGGTGGAGGTGTTACTTCTCCGTTCGAACTCAAGATCCGCGTTCGCAAACCTTTCTCAATTTAGCATAACAGACTTTGGCTGTAAGCTAAGCTTTGTAACGAAATTGTTATTCACTCCACCGCACAAAGTTTCTTCCATGGTATACAAAGTAGAAAATGCGATCTACGCATGTGAATGAAATGAATAATACAGCAAACATCACAAACAACGATCAAAGCACAGTGTTTTTTATTATTAAAGCATCATACCAAACTACACAGCAAGTTGTTAAAAATCTCTTTATTCTTTTATCAATACAATAGTCTCTCAACGAAAGGCAGCAAATAAAATATACAAGAATATCACTCACCTCGTTCCCAACTATCCGGCTTATTTCTCCAAAGCTCGAGTCTGGATGGTTGGCCGCTACAGTTCGACGGACATCGCTTGAATACAATATGTAGCCAGTCACCAGCTTCTTGCCAGATGTCTTCTACACAAACACAGCAGAGGCGTGAGGAGTTAAATTCCATGAACTGTCTCAGCAAAGACAAACAGTGAACATCAACTCTAACCTTCTTGGAGATGGGTGTGGCCATGGAGACAGGGGTGGGAATATCACCCGATCCAACAGAAGGAGGCCCCCCATCCAACGAATCTTCCAGCATCATCTCAGGGTCCCCGATCTTGGGCAGCAAGGGTGAGGGAGCCTGCAAGGCAAGCACACATGAAGCCCACCTTCTCACCAGCCAGCACGAAGAATGCACTCGCAGGCCACAGCACCGTGCTGCATGCTCCAGCCAGGCCTTTCTACATGTCCTCCAAACGCACAGTTCATTAGCCAACATCCACTACACCTGGACCCTGAGCAATGGTGTACACTGAAGAAGAGCAAAGAAACCAACATGCTTAGGGCTGTTGATCCACTTATCTGGCTGAGAAGAAATCAAGAAAGAAGGTCGAATAAAACACACTCATCTGCATCTGTGTTTAAGAGGAAGTGTACGTTATTTACATGCTGTTGGAAATCAGCCTCCTTCGACTCCTTCCCTGTACTAATAAGATAATAAGCCATTAAAAGCTGCCATTCCAAAAAGTAACAAGTAATATAAAACAAGGTCATTTGTAAGCGATAGGTATTTTTACGATACATAAAGAACAAAATGATTATCGGAAGATTTTTCCACATAACTGAAACACTAAAAGAGCGCAACAGTACCTAAACATGGAGTTTTTAAAATGTTTCCTTTTAATATAGAATCTTTGAATCGAACACTTTAATAAACAATACAATTTCAAATTAAAGCTATGCCGTAACTACTTCCACAGCAATATTAAAGCTAATCATCATTCCTACTAACAGGTTGTCACCGATTTGAAATATATTTTGGAACAAAAAAAATGTAAAAGAATTTTTGCTCTTTTCTTTCTCATTATCCTAGTTCGTGAAGGGAAAATTCGAAGATGCTTGTTTACGGATTGTTTTCAAAGGAATGCTTCCAATAGGTCGCCTCTGCTAAATGACTACTAGGAAATTAGATCATGCTAGACACGAAGTGGATTAGATTTATTAGTATAATTTTGTCATCTGCAATGGAAGAAAATTAACCAAATTACCAAACTACTACATCATGCAATTATTATCCAATATTTATAGTTATAATGCACAATAAAGGGTGAAATGACAAGAACATTAATAACATTGACCACAATACACGTAAATCCCATAGATTAAACATGCCTAGAATCAAACAAGTTAGTATACAAATTTAGGATATTACAAAAACACAGATTTGAGAATTGTCACGTATTTATACAAAAAAACATGAAACCATCTGAGGAAACTATGAAACTACGATTCTACTAAATGCACGGATACATGGAACATGTTAAGATCATCTGTTGACACATACATAACACAAGTAAGTCTCATGAATATCACACATTTTTGGGATATTTGTTAGGTTATAAACAAAATTTGAGGGGTGGGTGGGTTGAAAGGTGACCCTAGAAATTAACGTATTAAAGAATATTATTTCATTATCACCTATTACTACCTGAGCCTGAAGAACAGAATAGGACTAAATATTACGGGGCAAGGTAATATACATTAGAAGTACTTTTCCAAATTCCAATTTGTACCACATACGCTTTGCAAATGACAATGAATGAATGCGACAAGGAAATATTGGATTTTCATGCCGGGCGACGAGAGGTGCAAAATTACGAAACAAAGCTGCAGAAACGATATTTATAATACACAAGATACTTCGACTAGCATAATTCCTTATTATTTGACTATTCTTAATTATAATCCTCTCCGCATATAATTGAATGGTTTTGTACAATTTATAAGAAACTATCGACACAAAAACCAGTAAGAATACTCTTTATAATAAGATAGATAAGGAATTCCCTCCCCTTTCCAGTTCTGCATCAAAGAGATTCAAGATAAAAACACAAAGGGTGCAGATTATGGCGCAGCTAGGAAATCAGCAGCAAAGGCAACCCGAAATATATATTACACTACAACACACTTTACCATAGTGAGTAATTCGAAAACTATGTGTAGTGTCTTAAATAGGTTTGAAACAATATTGTTTCCCGTAATCTACAAAATAAGATGGAGGTGTACGTCAAAGTAAACTCTGTGGCCAAAACCCGTTTAATATGTACGAAGTGATACGACGGTTTCATGTTTTTACACAGTTACATATTTGAGTGTTATTTCGCGGCTCACTGGAAATCTGTTGCTCTAAATTAAGCACTACACATCATACAATATTTTGAAGGAATGTTTTATAGTTTATTCCTGAAACTCCTCACGATGTGACTCAAACAAGTCGATAAACTGCAAACCAACATTTCGCCAAGTGTCATTAATTTCCTGATTGTTTACTTAATACTATGCCTGTGATTAAGTAACTTTAGAATCACATAATGAGTACCACTTTTAAATGTTTACTCTAATTGACAATGTTACGCCTATGAGTTGTTAAAAAATCGCTCTTAATACATATTCAGATATCTTGTTTGGCGGCGCATTGCCAGATCTGCATTGAAAAAAGTCAAATAACAATCCAAGTATTAAGTGCATTTAATAACTGATCAGCCGATGTTACGGGTGGCAGGTATTTTTGTACAACAATCTATTAAACCTCAGTCCACTCAGTCTAATTATTGAAATATAAAATGTTTCTCAAAACAGTCTAAGTTATTTAAATTTTCAAGGACGTGTTTAACTTTTTAAAATCGTCCGAAACTCTTTTGGAAATTTATTGCACCAGTGTTTCAAACTCTAAACTGTGTTTCCCCTCAGGGATCAGCTTCAAGCTGCCTCTCGCCCCGCCTAGCATTACATCCACTCTTTGCTATTCGTATCTAGCTCTTGGGAGGGGGCGTCCCCCCACTCCCACACCATTTCCCCTCTCTCGTTCTCTAGGTAGGGACCCTACCTGTTGATAACCCGCTGAGGTAGCCGCAGCTCTTCTCGGCTAGTTCTTGATTATCGCCTACATGCCGCTGTGATCCGTAGATCCTTAGCGGAATAGAGGTTAATGGCAGGGTAGGGGATGATCGAAGGAGCGATTCAGTAGGTTGCATATTGACAGGGAAACGCGAGTACCCCGAGAAAACCCGCCGCGAACGCGTTTTGTCCACCACAGATTCCACTTGGAACTGCTGGGATCGAACATGGGCAACAAGAGTGTAAGGCACGCTCTCTGACCCCTACGCCACGATGACTACTACACCACGACAACCTTTCTCAAAAGTCCCTAAATTGTTTAAATTTTCAAAGGGGGTGTTTAACTTTTTAAAATCGCCCAAAACACTATTGGAAATTTCTTGCAACAGCGTGTATGTAATTCTGGAACATTTCTCTTGCCGATTTCTGTAAGTGGGCACTCATCTCATCCTGGGACTAACCAAGGAATAGGCTAACCCAAGTATACAGAGGCGCTTTATTCTACGACGGAATAACCTCGGTGAGGGAAGCCTTTTTCCCGAAAGCTCGAACAGCTATGCAGTCACATTATTTGATACTTCTTTCTTCGGTACTTATTTGACTTCGTACGTGATCGCTTCGCTTAAGCGCTGACCAACACTTGCGCACTTAACATGGGGACGGGTGCTAAGTGAACAGCTCGCTCGAAGCAATCATCTGCCGCGATATGCCATTTCCAGCACGTCAGAAATTAACAGAACGGAAATGAATGCTTCGAGTACTCGTATTCGTATATACTAGTGCGATCGCTTTCTGTAATTGACCGGGGTCACGAGTACGGGCGGGGCGTACGACAGTCGTTCGCGAAGTGTGCTACATTAGCAGAGGTCACCGCTGCCGCCGCTGCCAGCCGACTATGCAAACAAAAAACCCAAGGGCGGAGCGCGCTCTCTCCCTCTGTGTCTCTCTCTGTCTCTCTCTCTCTCTCTCTCTCTCTCTCTCTGGCTCTCTGACACCCTTTCTTCCGTCTCCCTCTTCTGCCCGTTGCTGCAGTTGTCTTCTGGGTGTAAGATATGGAAAGCTAGGAATCCCGAACACAAGCACGTGAATGCTCGTAATTGTGGTTGTGCATGTAATGCGACGGAGATTATATTCAAGCTAAAGTAAACTCTCATTAACGCGAATTCCAAGGGACTGAAATAATTGGAGTTCGTGTTATAAAAATTCGTTATCCGATTATTATAAATGACCGTCTTATACGTATTATACGACTCGTAGTAATCCCTTGCGGGGACACGGAGTTTTGTTCGTGATACGGCGAAATTCGTGTTAAGCGAGTTCATGCTAACGAGGGTTTACTGTAGTTAGAGTAAAAATTAAGCTTTGCGAATTTCGAGCATACTAATGTATCTAAATTTTATTAGTTGAATAAACTACGTAAGTACTGTTTGAGAAACATATTATCGTCCTCATTACAAATAATAATTCCTTTACCGTTTTGTTACAGAAGAACGGATGAAATAAAGTCATGCATGCTTTTCCGTGGCAGCCTTAATCTCATTGGAATGCCACTTATAGACAACACCATTTTTCGACGAGATTTGTAGATTCTGAAGGACATTTGCGTACCAGAGAAGCGCCATTTCGGTTGCAGGAAACATTGAAATAACATTCACACGCTCCGGTTCGTTATTATTTTCGCACATACACACGATTTCTTTACAGTGCTAGTGAAGTCACTCAAATTCTGCGAGACAGAAAATCGCAAAAATATACTAAATTACAACGCTCATCGATTTGACGCACACATTAACCATATTGCTACAGTGTTATCAAAGATCAACGGGTTTCAAATCCAGATCCAAATAAAGCTCTGAAATTTCGCATATCATCCGTTTGTCGCACACACACGAGTTCTTTAGTGTCAGCGAAGTCTCTCAAATTCGGAGAGACAGAAAATCGCCAAAATAAACTCAATTACGACACTATTCGTATTGTCGCACACAAACCATATTGCTAGTGCTATCAAATATCAACGGGTTTCAAATTCAGGGCGATTCAAATAAAGCTCTGAAATATCGCATATCATCCGTTTGTCGCACATATACACGATTTCTTTAGTGCTAGCGAAGTATCTCACACTCGGAGACAGAAAATCCCCAAAATAAACTCAATTACGACACTCATCGGTTTGACGCATACATAAACCATATTGCTAGTGTTTTGAAAGATCAACGGGTTTCAAATTCAGATGGCTTCAAAAAAAAAGCGCCACAATATCGCATATCATCCTATGTCGCACATACACACGATTTCTTTACAGTGCTAGCGAAGTCTCTCAAATTCTGGGAGACAGAAAATCGCCAAAATAAACTCAATTTCGACACTCATTGTATTGTCGCACACAAACCATATTGCTAGTGTTATCAAAGATAAACGGATTCCAAATTCAGATGGCTTCAAATAAAGCGCCGCAATATCGCATATCATCCTTTGTCGCACATGCACACGATTTCTTTAGTTCTAGCGATGTCTCTCAAATTCTGAGAGACAGGAAATCGTCAAAATAAACTCAATGTCGACACTCATCGTATTGTCGCACACATAAACCATATTGCTAGTGTTATCAAAGATCAACGGGTTCCAAATTCAGAGGGCTTCAAATAACGTACTGAAGTATCACATCTCATCTGTTTGTCACATATACACGCGATTTTCTTAGTGCTAGCGAAATTACTCAAATTCTGAGAGACAGAAAATCGCAAAAATAAACTCAATTAGGACACCCATCATTTCGTCGCACATAGAAACCATATTGCTACAGTGTTAGCAAAGAGCAACGGGTTCCAAATTCAGCGCGCTTCATTTAAAGGTCAGAATTATCGCATCTCACCTGTTTGTCGCACATACCCATGATTTCTTTACAGTGCTAGCGAAGTCTCTCAAATTCTGACAGACTCAAAATCGCCAAAATAAACTCAATTACGACACTCATCGTATTGTCGCACACAAACCATATTGCTAGTGCTATCAAATATCAACGGGTTTCAAATTCAGAGCGATTCAAATAAAGCTCTGAATTATCGCATATCATCCGCGTGTCGCACATACACACGATTTCTTTAGTGCTAGTGAAGTCTCTCAAATTCGGAGACAGAAACTCGCCAAAATAGACTAAATTACAACGCTCTTCGATTTGACGCACACATTAACCATATTGCTACAGTGTTAGCAAAGAGCAACGGTTTCCAAATTCAGCGCGCTTCATAGAAAGCGCAGAATTATCGCATCTCACATGTTTGTCGCACATACCCAAGATTTCTTTACAGTGCTAGCGAAGTCTATCAAATTCTGACAGACACAAAATCGCCAAAAAATTTCAATTACGACACTCATCGGTTTGACGCACACATAAACCATATTGGTAGTGTTATCAAAGATCAACGGGTTTCAAATCCAGATGGCTGCAAAAAAAGCACCGCAATATGGCATATCATCCTTTGTCGCACATACACACGATTTCTTAATAGTTCTAGCGAAGTCTCTCAAATTCTGACAGACTCAAAATCGCCAAAATAAACTCAATTACGACACTCGTCGTATTGTCGCACACAAACCATATTGCTAGTGCTATCAAATATCAACGGGTTTCAAATTCAGAGCGATTCAAATAAAGCTCTGAAATATCGCATATCATCCGCGTGTCGCACATACACACGATTTCTTTAGTGCTAGTGAAGTCTCTCAAATTCGGAGAGACAGAAAATCGTCAAAATAAACTCAATGAGGACACTCATCGTATTGTCGCAAACATAAACCATATTGCTAGTGTTATCAAAGATAAACGGGTTCCAAATTCAGAGGGCTTCAAATAACGTACTGAAGTATCACATCTCATCCGTTTGTCGCATATACACGCGATTTGTTTGTGCTAGCAAAGTCACTCAAATTCTGAGACAGAAAATCGCCAAAATAAACTCAATTACAACACTCATCAATTCGTCGCACATAGAAACCATATTGCTACAGTGTTAGCAAAGAGCAACGGGTTCCAAATTCAGCGCGCCTCATATAAAGCTCTGAATTATCGCATCTCATCCGTTTGTCGCACATACCCAAGATTTCTTTACAGTGCTAGCGAAGTCTCTCAAATTCTGACAGACACAAAATCGCCAAAAAAACCTCATTTACGACACTCATCGGTTAGACGCACACATAATCCAAGATCAACGGGTTTCAAATCCAGATGGCTGCAAAACAAAGCACCGCAATATCGCATGTCATCCCCTGTCGCACATACACACGATTTTTATAGTTTATCTAAGAATCTCAAAGTCTGAGAGACAGAAAATCGCCAAATTAGACTCAATTACGACAC
>BLKR01003307.1:82500-151309 GCA_011170035.1 Teleogryllus occipitalis
ATCCTGGTGAAAATATCTGTCGCATGTTGTTGACAAAGGCAGTTACCCCTTGTTGACAAAGGCAGTGTGCTGTTACCACCACACCATCTGAAATCGGGCTTTGTGATGAATTCTGTGAAATCAGCGAAGGAGGCCATGGTTTTCAATTTTAACTATCTAAATTTCCTGCGATTAGTACTGTAAAAATAAAAGAACGCATTTTCATTGGAAATCGGATCCGGGACTAGATGAAAAAGATGTTAATTGATTTGAATAGCTGCTGACAGATACTGAGAAGGCAGCTTGACTTGCAATTAATGTATCAATTTCTTGGGAAACAATGTCTGAGAATTAGAGGGAACTAACAGAACACAAGCTGGATTATTACAATAGTTTGGGGTGCAACATGTCTTTGAAATTACACTTCCTTCATTCCCATTTGGATTTCTGACCACTAATCTTAGAGATGTGAATGACAATTATGGTGAGCGATTTCACCAAGTTATCGCTGTCAAGGAAAGACGGTCACCAAACCTTTTGAGGGATTACTGTTGGGGACTCCTACAAGAAGTTACACCATCCACCCACGAACGGGAAGTTTTCATGAAAGTACATTTGCAACTTTATTCAACTTGCTCATACAGTTTTCATTTATGTTTTATAATAAAAATAATGTAATTAATGTATAATAATTATACAAACACTTTTTGTAATACAATTTTTGTTACATGATCTGAATATTAATAAACTACAGATTCCTCCTATATTGTTACTGAGAAGTTTCTAGAAAGTGATATATGTGGTGTCTTTTTCAAGAAAAATTGGTTCGTGTTGAAACATTTCTGATTTCATTTTCGCAATCCACTTATGTGATTTGGTAAAGAACAGATACTTTCATCTCGCGTCAAGACACAAAGTTCAAATTTGTTTGTGTAATATATTTTCTAATCTGGTTATAAGATTCAAAGAAACTTCTAAAATCGTGTTTTTGCTTGCTTTGACGCTGCGATCTTGGAGAGTATGACGGAAATTAAACCAATGCCAACTAAATAGATTTCTATAGGCGACGTTGATTTAACTCCAGTACCCAAAGGCAAGTTTCGTTATATACGTCATAATCTTCTTTCACGACGTTGGAACACTGATGTTGCCATGAACAGTGAATGGCGCGGCAGATTTCATTTTAATTTTCCTCCGTATTCCCGTATTTTTAAAAGCAAATTTAAAAAAAAAACACTTAAGAACAGTAGTCCTGGAACTAGTTAAATTTAAGAATTTCAAACGAATGCGGAGAAAACAAAACTATGAGTAATGCTAGAGAAAGAATGAATGTTCTTACGTTCGACTTCTAACATTTAAGTTCTTAAGGGTTCTTTACAAATGAATGTGACCCATAATTTGTTCTTATTAAACATCACTAACACCTTATTCACATAAACTTACAAAACAGTCGCCTTTTAATATTTATTTAGATTCACATTCAACAATTAATAGAGCAATTGCAAAAATAGAAGTGAACACAAATTAGATTGAGTTTGTGCAGTTTTAATCTTTTCAAAACTACGGGGGAGAAAAATATGGAAGTGTTGCGCAAATCCGGGAAAGAATTAAATATAGTTGTTTAAGATTTTGGAACACAATTTTCGAAACCAAATGAGAAAGATCAATAAAAGGATTACAAAGTAACGTAAAAGAACAGCTTACTGGTGATCTTCTACGTGCATTTTTGTGCTTATTAACAAAAAAGCGTAAAAAATGTAGCTGTACTGAACTAACTATTCGCATCAATACCTGCATTTTTTATGCCAATTATAATTTTTAAATTGCAAATTACCAATTAATATCCCGTATGGAAGTAATATGCACGGCCACTGGGTGCTTCGAATTTTTGAACGGGAGTATAACATTATCAGCTACTTACGATTCATTAGAAGTTCCAGATATTGCAAGAAATACTGTAATAGATACAGTAAATACTCTAATGTTTACAATTCTTTAACTTATTTTGGCTTTGCATTTACATTCTTGTAATTCGTTTATTGCAACTATTTGTTTTATCAAATAAGGAGAGTTCATTAGGGGAGTTATTTCCTCTTCTGAACGATCAGAATCGGCGCAAAAATTAAATAGTGGAAGTCTGAAAAAATTTAATCTCTACTCCTTAGCGAAAAAGTAAAAAGCAACGTTTGGAACAGAATAGGATTTCCCTCTCTGATGAATATAACTCGATCGTTGCATAAAGGCTCAGATTTGGCAGAGCATATAAAAAGCCATGTTAATTAGAAAACTTTTGAAAGAAACAAAAATTCAATTTCATATGCCATGAAGGAAAATGCTAAAATTCTACATATAACTAACGCAGTTCAATGAGTACTTTTTGTGTAATTTGGCGTCCAACATAGTCGCCCGCATCGAATTTCGCTTCGTGACGGTAACTTGAGAAGTGCTCGGAGGCAGTTGGATGCTACGTAAGTTAGAATTTGTATATTATTTCATATTTTTTGTTCGTTTCGTAAATTCGAACTTTTACAAAAGTAAACTTTTATTATACATTTACAATTTAATAGAAATTATTTAAAACTTATTTGATAATCGATAGTTTTTGTTCGTGTTGCGAGGGATGTATTTGCATTCTCAATATATTGATGCAATTTCTTTCAAGCGTTCCGCAAACCTTAATTGAAATTAAACCAATTAGGTATTCTCTCTTAAGAATATGATTTAAATGTAATGTGAAAGAAAAAATGCTAGTCTTCAGGAAATGTCAGATTGGAAAGCGACAATGGCATTCCGCCCAGTGACACGGCAGCTGTAGTTATGTGAATACCGTCTCATTGTTGGGACATGATTTAGCTGTACGAAACGCAGTTAAAATTTTGTGTTCATATTGGCTTAAAAATATTTAGTTTTCGCACCTCATGTTCTACGATTTGTAATGAGTTTCACAAACAATTATGACAGTTGTTTTAATTCGGAGAGAAATTGCGGAATAAATAGGAAGGTCATTAATTGATTAAAGAGACAAATTGGCCTGGAGAAAAATTGTTAATAGAACAAGTTTGGTAATTTTAGGAGTTTAAGTTGGCATCACTGGGGTGAACCCTGTCCATCTGGAGGATCAGCATTGTTGTGTTCAAACCTCAAAATTAAGTTGGACGATGGCAAGTCCACTTGAAAATTCCACATTCGTTAACCAACGTTCTGTAATTCGTTTTTTACGTGCTGAAGTTGAAAAACCAGCTAATACACAGTCCACAATGAGGTGGAAGTCTAGAACACGGTACAACCCAAGGAAGTCGTTTAAACCCGCAATTCGCGCCGCTCTGGCGAGGGGGAAATCCACGGTGGAGGGGATGAGGGGTGGCTAAGTGATTATCATAATTAGTCACAAAACGTGACGTCCTAAGTTAGGGGAGGCTAGTCTAGTCGGGGCTCCATTAGAAAATAGTGCTGCCTGCGATTGTGGTGTGTCTGTGATAAACAAAGCTTTCATCGTTCGAATTCGTTTCAGCAGTTTGAATTCGAGGTTTTCTTATTAAGTGCTTTCGTATAAAAGTGAATTGGTAATTATGCAGTGGATAGATTCAAGGATGTTTATAGTAAACGCGAGTGCCGAAGGCACGAGCCACGCTGTAAGTTGGATCCGGGCGAGCGAAGCGAGAAAACTTGCTTTTTAAATTTGGGCATTAAAATGCGGCGGAAACTGTATGAAGGGTGAGTCATGAAAATCGCCTATAGGTAAGTTTTTTTTAAATTTCTATCAGGGCGCTTAGCGTATTTTGAGGGAGGGCTTAAGGAGACTCCCCTCCTCTGTCCCCTCTCCTTCCCAACCCTCTCCCCCACCCCTCGCCACTACGCTTCTCTAAGGGTGTACCGTGTTCCGAACTTTAACCCAGAATGACTAAAGCATATGGTGAACGTCGTATGAACCTCGGAAATTTTTACAAGTGGGTAGAACAGTTCAAAAGTGTTCGAGAGTCAGTGACTGACAAACACCGTTCTGGCGGCATCAGCAGGAAAACTAATGCTGACGGTGTTTTGGGAAGTTGTAGGTACGTTTTTTCCTGATTATCTTCAAGCACAGCGCACAATAAACTGCTAAGACTACTCTGATATGCTTTTGAACTAGGTGAGCTATGAGGCCGCTATGAGAGAGAAACGTCATCGATCACAGAGGAGAGGTGTGACTCTCCAGCAAGACAACGCAGATCCTCCAACTGCTCAACAAACTGGGAAAACCATCCTCAAAATGGGTTAATGGGTACTATCTCGCCCCCTTATAGCCCTGATTTAGTACCACCTGATTTCCAGTTATTTGGTCCACTGTAAGAGGCATTACGTGGGAAGAAGTTCCAGGAAAACGAGGATGTCAAAAATTTTAAATTGGTTCAAAAACTAAGATAAAGAGTTGTTTGCAACCGGTATAAAAAAAAGTTGGTAACCCGTTGGGACAAGTGCATAAATGTTGGGTGGGAACAGTGGCGGCTCGTGGTCATGCCATTAGGATGTGCAACGTTTTTCTTCTTTCTCCCTCTCCATCCCTCTCTCACACACACATACATTGCATGCATGCATTTACGCACACTAACATTAATAATGACAATTAAACACAAATCATCTTATGAAGTCTGACAGCATGCCGAACAATTCCATTCCATTAATTCTTTTCAGCAATTTTTTTCTGTGGCTTTTTCATTGAAATCATTGATTTCTTACGTTTCATATTTTCAACGCTATTCATAGTTGCACAAACACCCTTGACAGAAAAATAACTCTCTGATTTCGGTTTCTCAAAACACATTGAAACGTAGCCTAATACTTACGTTTACAAAATACACTAGAGGTTTGAATACTTCGGAATCGTTTTGTAATTGCAACTCACTTTAAAACACAAGAGAATACACATATTACATACAATTAACATTTTTATGAATACAACACTGCACAGCAACGTGTTCGCGTTTCGCGCGCTAGTGCGAAAGCTCATTTGACTCGAGAGATATCTCGCACTTTTTTCGTTCAATGTCACACTTACTTCTGTTAAAAACTTGTGCTACTCGAGTGTTATATCTTCGAGACACATCAAGGCATTTCCCGAGATCGCCACTGCGCCGGCGCCGTAGAAGGAGCACCGCGGGGGGATTGCTCCAGTCCTCCATAAATACCGTTGTTCCCCCTCCTTCCCCTGCAGCCCCGCGTCAGCCTAGGACGCCGTTTCCTCGGTCGCATTCTCCCCAGTGTGCTCCCGCAGGCTTTCACGAAACAAAGGCGGACGGACCGCCAATCGCAGCTTCCGAACGGCGCGTGTTTTGAAATACCATGTTTCGTAACTGCTCTGAGAGGACTTGACCCTCTCGTCAAGAGATGTTTAAGAGAAATGGTACCGAATTAATTTGGGTGTGCACATGCGAACGTGCGAATACCCACGAGCCGCCACTGGGTGGGGATTAAATTCAAAAGTAGGAAAAGTCATGTTTTACATCAATTAACGATTATTTCTTCAGACCAATTTGTCTCTCTAATTGTTAAATGCACCTCGAAGAATTACGTAACCATTACTAAGGGCGAGAAAGTATGTGCTGTTTTAGCAGAAGTTCTATTCAGTGGTGTAGCGTGGGAGGAGGCAATGCAGGTCGCAAACTGAATAGCTGAATAGCCTAAGACAGACGACACATAACACTTAGACAGCCAGAGTAGATATACATCTATATTTTCGGATCACTTAAAAAATTCTTTAAAAAATATAAAAAGTTTAAACACATTTTAAACTTTGGAATTACTCTTAAATAATTACAGCAACGAAGATATGTCAAAATAGAACTGTACAAAGAGTCATTCCAAAGAGGTACCATTTCCAATCCTCTACATCAGAGATTTCCAATCTTTCTTCTATTGGAGACCAGATAGAAAGTTTTTAAGGGCCTGCAGGGCCAAAAATTATATTTCATGATAGGATGGAATTTATCGCCTATTTGTCAAATTAAAGTTTAATTAAAGAACAACAAAACTGTTAACAATTCACAAATTAATTCTTAAAACACATATGGGCATTTGAGCACACAATTTTGGCCATTTTGTAATAATTATTACGCACTGAAGGCTACAATTTTAAAATTTAATTACTAACACTTCTTTCCTAAAACACAGAAATGTTAAATAATTTTAAAACATATCTTCATGACAGCAATGAAATTGTTTTTTAAACTCTAATAATATGTTAATTTGTGGCTCAATTTTTGTTTCACATGTTGAAATGTCTGAAATGTTTATCACTTCAGTTACATTTGTACTTATACTTCACATACTTCATTTTCGAGAAAATCTGCTCACATCTATAACTTGTACCAAATACTGACAAGAAACTTCTGGAAAAGTTTTTAATTTTTTGGATAAAGGCCCCTAGGAAGTTGATTGATTTTTACAATCAAATTTCTTTCTTGGAATTTGTCCTGCATTGCATTGTCAGCTTTGAGGACAATAATTTTCATTTGTAACTACGGTGACTTTCTCAGTACCAATCTCATGAATATGGGTTCTGAAAAACTCTAATGCCTATGAACTTAACATCCAGTCATAGAGATTATTTTGGAACAGCATTTTAAGTTTTGAAAGTATTTTCAAACAACAATTTAAGTGGGATATAACAATTTTCAGTCTCTAAGTTATTAACTTACAGATTGGATAATTAGCAAACTATTTTGTAGAAATATTTTTGTCTAGAAATAATAATTTCTGCCTAAATGCCTTGATATGAGTACATAGATTACATAGGATGTTATTTTATCTTCGCATTTTTCTTTAATTTGATTTGCTTAGTTTCGAATTTTTGCCTAAAATAACACTAAAATAATAATTTCCACATTAAAAAATTATTAATGCAAACCATAAACTTTCTTGTTGCTTCAAATACGTTAGTACAAAGAGTTTCAGACTAGAGATAGCCAATGCTGCGGAAGTAATATCTGCTGTCATAGGTTGTCATCAGTTAATTGCTAACGCTTGACACCTCACACTTTCTTTCAGTATCCTCCGATTGACCTGAATTCACTTCACTGACCAAACCTTCCCTCACAAAAAGCATTTTCCACCCTCCCTCCCTCCCTTACTTATTCTGTTTCTCTAGGTGGCAAAAAGATTTAATGTCATTGTAAAATCCTTTTTTCGTGACCAAATGCCGCATATCTTAACAATTTCTGTGCATCTTTCAACATTTTTTAGGCATATTTGTATGAATATTTCAGGGTTATAAACTTTTAAGCACTATTTATGATAATCATTGTCCAGAATATTTATTCAGAAACATGTTGTCTTGGCTCACGGCTGACTACTTCAGCAATAAGATTAATCTAATGCCTAACCTTCCTTCTCCTGGTCGATCTCATCTCCCCTTAAGTAAAAAAGTCAGCTAGGGCAAGGGAAGCTTCGCAGTATGGATCTGCTTCAATTATGTAAACAACAAGAGTTGCTGTGCAGCATGAAAACACTTGAGGAATAAGTTGTTTTTAAAGTAGACATATTACGAACATTCCAACGAAAGAGAGGGAGCTGGAGTTTTTTTTCTTCTTTTCTTCCTTAAGAGAGAAAAAGGTTGTTTTTTTCTGTGCACACACAAAGAAGCGCTGGATCTTATTTTAGGAAATAATTTAAGTAAGCAACAATATTTGAAACATTGCAGTACCTACCCGGACAGCAAGATTCAGAATCGTAAATATGTGTGTAGATCATCTGACATTATTGATAAAAGACGTAGTTGTGAAAGTTCCTTTACAAAACATTTTGGAACACACAACGAAACGAACAGTCTTTTAACAAGAAAGTGTCGTCATTAAGCGAATGGACTATATGCTAAACGTCAGCAATACAGTATGGAAATTATTTCTAGCTACAGTTTTGAGGCCACTTGGCTCTTATCGAAGTATAAACTAAAATTCTGTACATTCCTAGCTATCACTCTGATGCTTCATATGTTTGCAACTACTATGATACCTCTCTGTTTGCAGAGCGTGTGATGGTGTCATTTGAAAACAAAGTCATGAAAATTATTTTGCAATTTGCAATTTAGAAGAAGAGGGGCCTAAAACAAGAATTAAAATATACAAATATGATCAATAGCATCATTGAATAAAAACCGGCACGCAGAATAATCTGGAAGACCTTTCCAATAAAACAAAGGACAATCAGATCCAATGAATTCTAGCATTAATTTAGAAAAACTGATTACACGCCGAAACAAGTTAAATATTCCTTCTGCACTGTTAAATATGCTGTAGTCGCCTAGCTTCTTTGAGAGTGAGAGCTCGGATGCGTTCTTGCAGTATTGACGAATACACTTAAATATTGTGCATATTCTATATTATTGTCGAATGGGTTTATAATGTTATAGGGAAACGTGCCAGCACAAGAATTTAACAAAATTTTAAGCACTTTGGGAAATTAATGTTAGTTCATTACATTTAACTCAAATTAGTAGTGTAATCAATAGTTGAATTTGTGAATCAATAATGAATAGTTGAATATGTGTTACTGTTTAGTGCTGGAAACACGGCTTTATAAGGGGGCAATCTCAAAAATATATTATAATCCCCAACATACTTCAGTAATTTAAGCTGAAGAGGAAACTAGAAGCAAGACTAAAAGGGCTACATCAAGTCTGTCTTTAAACTAGTGGTGCAACAACAGCATATACTTTCTCGTATTATTTCTAAATTTATAACTTACGAAAATTCAGAGTCCAACGTAAATGAAACGTGCACCATTCTTTGAAGCCCCTTCTTCTATTCGCAGATAAAGATGGAAGAAAGAAATTGAAGCGGTTTTTGAGAAAAACAAATAGAAATTTCACACACAATTTTCGCGAAATCTACTCGTTAAAAAAATTGTACACGACCTTCTTTAAAGAGCTGATTTTATACACCAGACTTGGCCCAAGGCAAAAATCTCTTCCTTCAATTTTGTAGTTTTGAAATGTTAGCTTTTTGCAATTTTCGAAAATAGGGAGAGTTCACCGAGACTAACAGTATTTTTTACCTCCCCTTAATATACACGGACTGTTATATCCAAGTTCGCGGGTTCAAACCCGATCGAAGCCGTGGATTTTTAAGGGCAAAGAAGTCCTTCGTACGTCTTCCTTCGGAGGAGAAGTAAAGCCGGCTGTCCCATGTTAGTAGATTTACTGCATGTAAAAGATCCTCAAGCCTAAATGATGCCTCTGAGCTAAATTCAAATTGCCTGTTTCGTCGCCGAAGTAAAACCTTCTTTCTCACCTAGTAGGAGAAAGGAGCGTACCGAAATTTGCGCGGTCAGACGGAAGAGCAGGCCTCATAGCCTGAGTCTCGCCACATAAAACGAGGCATTCATTCATATACATGGGGAGGAAATGTAAAGAAAAAAAATCGAGTTTTTGAAAAAAAAATATGTTTAAAAACTTAAAACTGTCTAAGTTTTGCTCAAAATTACACGAAAACTACTCATATTTTAGAAAAATTGCACATGACCTTATTTCAAGATAAGTCTTTAAAGAACAAACATCCTTAAGAAAACATTTTTATCTTCAATATTATGGTTATAGAAGATTCCCTCCAAAAATGTGAACTTTTTGATTTTCGAAAAATCTGGGATTTCACCGAACATGAGACCTCCACCATTCTCTAAGCGTCCTTTACGCTATCCGAGGACAAAGTTTAATCAACAAATTTGGTGTCATTTTAGAGAAAATTTTGAAAACGTTTTTGAGTCTTCATGTACCTTGAAATGTCGAAATATCCGGTTGAAACCCCCCAAAGCCTTGAGTTCGTTCAGATCGATTGGAGAATATCAATTTTGGAGAAAATCGGTTGACCGGTTTAGGCGCTAGCAATGGACATAGTTTTGTTGTCAATCGATATTTCGGTATCAAGAACCCACAAAACATGGATTCTGACTATACCACGTGTTAAAGGAAAACAAATTACTACACAGCAACAGAATTTATACACTTTTTCGTTACCAGAGCCCAGCAGTAATACGAGTAGTTTTTCTGCCGAAAATTTCCCGTTTTCCAGAGCGAAATTACGTAACTTTCTTTTCTTACAAAGTACGAGAAAGTAAAAAGGCAGATGGGGAAAATTTCCCGCCACTTTCAAAAACAGTGGTAAGACACGAAGTCGTGGTTGACTGCTTGTGTTACAAGAAATAGACTATTGGTTTCCTTGCTTCTTACTGTCAAGACATTAGTGGTTGTGGTGTAAGAATAGGGGACGAAAGTTTACAAAAATTCATGGCAAAAGCTAACAAGCGCGTGGGTTGAATGAAATATATAACAGCTGGTGTACAATTTAATGCATTTGGTACAACAAAAATTGGCCATGCTTCATCAGAAGCTGCACGGATTGCTGCTATAAAGAATGCGAAAGTTGATTAAAACAGATTAATTCCGAGGAACTTAATTTCCATTGTATGTTTTTTTGGCGAAACAAGAGTTTAGTTTTCGAGCACAAACCGAGTCAGAAAGTTCTGAGAATTTGAGTTCCCAAATTTTCTGGAATAATGCGGGCCTTGTGGTGCAGGCAGTTTCGGCAGCCGTCGTCTGCGCCGAGGAGACTGGCAGGTCCGAGTCCATGCGTAGGCAGAGTCGTATTTGTGATTGTCCCTTCGCCCCTGATCATCATCCTACCACCTCATAATTCACACTTCAAGGCGTAACAACCATGTCGTACCGAGGGATACACCGGGAGCGGTAGCTCAGTGCATTAACTGATGTCACTGCAGCGCCTCTCACCGGGAGGTCTGAGGTTCGAGTCCTGACGGCGCACAGTGGCATTTTGGCGATTTACTGGCCAAACCCTCTGAGAGCTATAGTATGTTTTCTACGACGACCAAATTTATTTTGGATTATCTTTATAATGTAAGGGAGCTGGTAACATAATACCAGAATAATGCACTCCTTAAATCTGTGAAATATAAATACATATTTTTCTATATAAACTTGGTTAAATTTTATCAATTCACAAAATTGATTTTTGAAAACCGTAGGGATTACTTACATATTAATTGATAACATTTGGCATAAAGAAGCATGGTATTAATGCCATCTCATGCCCTCTGCCAGAGAAAATTCATATACAGTGTCCGAAGAACCGGAAAGGAAGATCACAGTTTTCACTAGGGTACATTTCTCCCTATGGTGATATTTGGCTCAGACAAATGAGACAGAGCATATTTGTTCAAGAATTTTAACTTTCTTTTGGGAACATCCCTCCAGCTGGAAATGAAAGGAACAGAAGATCTCGACAGGCGATTAAACATCTCCTGGATTGGGTGCAGTCTTGAACATGTTCGCGAGAATCCTTCTCCATACCGTCTTATATCTTTGTGAATATCCCATCTCGATCAGGTTTTTCGTCCAGTTTCCCTGATCCATTGAGCAAATGCTGAGATGGCCCCTTGTTTTGCTTCTGGACATAAATGTAACTTCATTTTCTGTGCACGTCTTCTAGAATTCAGTGGGAAATACAATTATTCAAATTACCGTTTCCATGTTGTCGTGGCAGGAAGTAATAAGACCCAAAATTTATTGCTTATTTATCTTTGAAAATAGATTTTATTACATGGGAGTTTTTTTTGTTTGTTTTTTTCTCCCTTTCAAAATTCAAAATTTATTGCTTATTTACCCTTGAAAATAGATTTTTATACATGGGAGTTTTTTTGTTTTTTTTCTCCCTTTCAAAATTCAAAATTTATTGCTTGTTTATCCTTGAAAATAGATTTTTATACATGGGAGTTTTTTGTTTTTTTTTCTCCCTTTCAAAATTCAAAATTTAAGTAGTATATGACTTAGTGTAGGGATCACAGAATTTTGAAAATGTGCACAATTCACTTTTCCCCATAGCACGTCATACGCAGTTTTTAACTGTTTTTTTGACGTAAAATAAATAAATAAAGAATAGATTCTATGCATTATTACCATGAATATTTGGAAACATATTTCTTGTCAGTATCCAGTGCGTACTAAAAAAAAAAGTTGTTTGGAAAGCTCTACATTCAGGCATTTCTTTGAATTGCATTTGAATAAGTTTCTTGACCATATTCAAATTTTAGTTGCAGTATTATTTCATAAAAAATAATATAATACTAATTTTATAACAATAACAATCTAATATGAATAATTGTTGGTATGTAACTTAGGAGTTAAGTAAACAAATATTACTTTACGATTAATTGTATTTTTGATTTATTTTTTAAAAGTGGTATGATGAGTTTCTTTGATATCACGTACGTATTTGACCTTTCATCGACCGCACACCCTTCCTTAAGACGAGTTTTGATGACACATATTATGTAAATATTACTTTATGTACAATTTTAATTAAATAAAATGTGCGTAATCCAGTCCAGAAGATGTAATATGTACATAAATATTATGTTCATGTGATATTAATGAATAGTCATAATCTGTTACAAAAATTAAAAATATTAATTTTTTTGTTTATAATATTGAGTAAATTTGTTATTTCAGTAAAAGGGATCAAAATTTTCCGCTAGAAGCAGCATTGTAAAAGCAGTTCCCGTTCTCAGGACGGATCTCGACGAGTTATATTCGGCGATCACGCGTGCTTGACGAAAAGTTAATTCTTTATATTTACTAATGGGGCAAGTTGGGGCATGATTTTATAACTGGATTCGAAAGAGGATGGATTAAGCTAGTAAATGAAATTAGAAACATCGCGGAATTCCGCGAAATTGGTAACTTTCAGCCTACGTGAACTTATGAGTAATTAAAATTATTGTATTAATTTCATGCATTTTAATATTTCATCCCACGTCGGTATTATGCATTAATGCATTATAAAACTAACATGAAAATACTCTACAAACCTTCAAGAAGAGAATCCATACTGCCAGTTTTCTCTGCACAACTTTGTATGGCCACCACTTACAAATAAAGACGGTCTCTCTGTGTTACTCTCGCACTGCAGGTCTACCGAACGCCGCGAAGGGTAAGTTCGGGTGACTACTGGTGCCAGGGGAATTGACCCAGAGACACGAAGTGGGCAGAAACAGATGCCCCCAAGTATACAGTGTGTCGTAGTATTTGTAAAAGTTCAGTAAACGCGATTTCATTTTTGAGGTTTTGGCCAGGATTTCGGGAAAATGCACCACCGTGCGCCGTGGGGAGTGGGAACCTAGGACCTCCCGAAAATAGGCGCTGCAGTGACATCAGTTGATGCATTCAGCTCATTCACTCGAGGGCGAGTAAGAATGGCATGCGGGGCGAGGGGTAGCTGCGCCGCCTGCTGCGCTCCACCGCTCCACCGCCGCCCCGGAGTCGCGGGGGTGGGTCGCTTTGATGTCCTCTTGTCCTCGCTCTGCTAGTCAGAACCCCCATCCACCCCGCTCCGCTGGCGCAGTCGCCGTGGATCGTCCGCAGAGCGACCCGGCGGGTCAGAGGGTGGTCCCCGCCGCCGCGGCAGACATCGCCCAGCGAACACGCAGCCTGGGAAAGCGCTCTTCCGACGAGCGAATCGAGGAAATGAGCCAGCGGATTTTTGGAAAAAGACTTTTTTTCTAGAAATAAATTGTTTTCTTTCTGATCAAACTTGCACTCATTCTGGAGTTCTCTGAGATTTCTGTTTATCCTCCGTTTTAGCGTTTATTTTTATATCACGTACTAGTGAGAACCCGTCAACATTTGACGGTGAGATTTGAGATAAATGTAAAATACTGTGCCCAGCCTAATGTCCACAATTTGTTGCATTGTTTGGATCTTCAGGGTATAACGAAGATATTCTGTGATGTGAAGTTCCCAAAATTTTGAACACGTATGGCCCATGACCAAATGGCAATGCAATATGCCCCACATATTTCAATAATACACCAAATGACACAAAAGAAAGAGCACTATTATACTGACGGATATTATTTCTAAAGTTTTTTGATGTTTCATCATCTATAAACAAATTTGATTACTTCTGGCATATTGCTCGAAGGTAAACTTATTTTCCCATTTAAGCAACACAGAGTAAACTCGTTTGCAAAATTTCTCTCGCATGGGAAGTACAAAGCAGAACAAAACTGACATTTCATAGACAACGACCCAATAGAAAACGAAATGACCTCACTATCACAACACCTACGCTGACTCTCTTTCCCTGCGCCCAGTTAATGTACGTTTGCGTTTTTTGGGGCGCGTGGGCAACGATTAGGAATTCGACATAACCTGTGAACAACTTCACTACTTCAGTACAATCGAGCAAAACCCACTGTCCGAATGTTCTCTACAAAATACACTACAAAAGCAAATACATTCAAACTGTCAACGCCACAATACGCAATTAATACACTGAAACAAAACCTTGACAAATTGTAAACAAATCTCAACAATCAAAACAAAACATCAAGCAGCGCCATCATGAAGCAGCGTGGACTCGCATCTAGCGTTTCATACAATCGATTTTGAAACAGCCACCCTTTGGAAGAAAACAATTGACTATTGATAAGCGTGCTATTAAAGAATTATTTAATTAATTAATTTACACCGTAAATGTTGGTGAATCAACACAAACAATATCTGATAACACATCTAGGGATCACATTCTTTCATTTAAAGAAAAAAATACTACAATCGGTTCAGTAGAAGCTCTAAACGAAGTCATGGCAAATACCTTATTTTTTAAATATATAGATTCCATAAGTCTTACGTACTCAACTAAATGCTCATAGTTTACTAAGATACAGCATTTTGTACTTCTCACATTATGTAGAACGTTGTATACTGAACTTAAAATTGTCTAGAAATCTATTTTAAATGACCTAAAAGGGAATTATTAAAATTAATCTATCAAAAACGAAAGGGTATTTTTTTCTCTTCCAAGATTGTTATATTCTTCTTCTTTAATTATTGAGAACATTACTTCAATGACTATCCGAATCATGAGTTCAATATTTGATAAATTACATTAGATTCATAATTGCCCAGAAAATAGAAGATAACACATAACAGTAATGATAAAGAAGAATTCTAAAGTTTATGCCAATTCTGATGTACAGAAACATTTTAACTCCTAAATGAATTTAACATTTTATTCTTTTTTGTTTGTTTTGAAATCTCAAATCTCATGGTAGTGTGTTGCCAACATTCAACTGCCAGTGAGAACTGCAGACTGATCCAATGCAAGAATTTAATCAGGTTAATTGTAAATCACCAATTTAACTTTTCTTTTACATCTTCAGAATTATTATCTGAACAATGAATCATTAATAATGAATGAAATTATATTTTTCCGTATCCATTTGACAGTTGAATACATATGTCTTTCCGGAACTTGGAGAACACCAGTTTGGAAGGAGGTTTTCAGTGGGCTGTAGAATAAATTGCAATATAACTGAAGAATAATGTGTGCATTTAATAACTAATTCTGCATATATTTATGAATATATTACAATAATATTTTACACGTTTGTGTTTAAATGTTTTCGGTTTTTGAGGTATGGCAAGGTCTTGTATATATTTTTTGCTTTAAGGTCCTATCCATGGGAATACAGGCGGCTGCGACCATTTCTTAAAGATTTAGTTCAATATTCACTATGTTGCTCCGAATGAGGTATGGTACCCTTCTATACTTCGACTACAGGGACTAAAACAGCACGTACTTTCTCGCCCCTATTTTTATGCAAAATTACCCAAAAAGTAGTCAATTTTTGAAAATTGTAAGTGAATTTATTTAAAAATATATCTTTAAGCAATAGATTTCATTAAGGGAAGAATTCTCAATCTTTAATATTTTAGCTGGAGGAAGACACTGAAAAAATATTGAACTTTTGCAATTTCAGAAAAATAAGGGTTTTCAACGAACATTACATCCGCACCATTCTCTTAAATGTCCTCACTAGCTATCAACAAAATTTAATCAAAACCGACGGAACCATTTTTTCGAAAATTTTGAAAATGTTCCAGATGTAATTGTAAAATTCTCTCAAAATTAAAATATCGGTTTAACATTCAAGAGGTCGCGATATCCACTAGATCGACCGGGCAATATCAATTTTGGAGAAAATTGACTGAACGGTTTAGCCGCTAGCGTTGTTCACAGATGGTCAGACGTTTTGCTGTCATTCGATTTTTCTGTATCAAGGATCTATAAAACATGGATTCTGGCTACACCGCGACAGAGGTTTCTTATTTTCTAAATTTAGCAACTGGATTTATCCACTTTTGAGTTACCAGGGCCCTATAATAAGAGGTTTTCTGCCAAATTCGCTTTACAATTGTTCAAAATTCGTAATACAATAAAAACAACGATTTACAATAGTTGTTTTATAAACATTCGATAAGCTTGAAAGTTGAAACCGTCACGGCTAGAAATGATTCTATTAATAACAATCTTCAAGGATGGAACTGCAACCTGCAATAACGGGACTAATGATAATATCAGTTGACTCGCCCGGAAAAACAAAATAAGGAATCAACACTTTCTCACTCTTCAATAATGTAAGTCAATCCGTAGTTTTTCGTGGTTCCTCCGATCAATACCAGGCGAATGTATGGGCAGTTCTCTAACAAATGGTTCACGGACCGTCGGCGATCTTTCCGTCTTCTTCCTTGTCCTAACCTTACTGTTTACTTACACACTCTTACACTTACGTGCACTGCCCTACCACACATGTCGAGAGGCCAATCGGGAGAAATTTCGAAATTTTATTGCACCACCTGGACGTTGAAGAAAGGTTTGGCATTAATAGTTCAATTATATTTACAAGTGAAAATGAAGCATTGTATTTTATTTTTTTTAATGGAAGCAGTGTAAAGTGTTTTCATAGGCATTATATTTTTAATTGCGTCAAAACTTTTAATCAAAAAAGACATTACATACTTAATAATGCAGCGAAGTACGATGCACAAAGTGCAGCAGTCATTAATAGCTTGAAAGCAAGACCTTCTAGTCATGTTAGTTATTGCTTAACGAAGTTGTTTTTATTTTTACAACATAAATATAATATTATAACCCTCAGGAAATATTATAACCCTCTCCTGTAGTAGTAATATTACTGTAACTGAATCATGAATGAAAATTCGTAACAGAAACGTACATCTAATCCCTATGCACCTACACAGTCTGAGGTAGTAATGTAGGAGTACTACATATATAAATGAAGGATTACGTACAAGAACCAACCTTATTCAAATTCGATATTTTTCAGAAGGGCCCGAAAAATTCATCACGTAGACGCGTGTAGTAATTTATGATTTTTCACGCTTTTTATCTTCAAATTTCTATCTTATGAAAACAACAGAAAAAATAAAAACACACCAACAAAAGACAATATATATATATATTGACAATATATATATATATATATATATATATATATATATATATATATATATTACTACTGATGACATAATAATAATAATAATAATAATAATAATAATAATAATAATAATAATAATAGTAAATACATCGTAATATATGTATAATAATTATTTTAAATAAAATTAACTTATAGAGCAAAAACATTTGTCACTCAAGACTGTAAGGAGGTAATTTAGAGAGGAGAAAAGTCGACCTAACCTGCTTATATATCACGCATAGAAAAAAAAAATGATTTGGCGGCTTAGGATAAAAAAGTTTTTTTTCAAGTGGTCGTCGATCATGGGCTGTTTTGGCAAGGAGTCCCTTGTAGGAAAAAGAGTGGCGGAGAATTCTCAAACCAAACTTACTACAGTTGCTGAGAGTTCAGAATCATGGAAAATACCTAGAAAGTAGTTTCTTTATTTATATTTCAGATGTAGCTATTTAATCCATAATGAGTATGTATATAATGCTAGGAGAATAGGTCAGTTTGATTATTTACACATCCGTTGAGAAAAGTCAAAGAAGAGTTACTTATCAGGGATTATATGCAATTTTATCTGAATATCTACTGTGATCTTTTGCTAGACGTAACAATATGTAGTGTGTAAAAATGCATAATATTAAAACTATTTTTTTTAAACCGCGAGAAGTAAATAGCGTTATAGTTAAATCCTTTTATTGAGTTAGTATATTTAAAAAAAATCTCAAAAATGTAATTCTATTGGTTTTTTTCTTCTCTGAGGTGGTAGCTTAAATATTGTAGAGATAGTTCCATCATGATTGTGAATTATTTGAAAGGAAATCCATCATCAGCACTCCAGATCATACATAAATACCAGATTCCTAGTTTCACTCTAACGGGGTAAGTCAAAATGGCGCCTGGTAAACAACAAGAAAATGGGGTCTGGTGAAACTATTTATGAGCCAGATTCAAGTCATTTGGTCATTGATCATGGTGTGGACACTTTGTAACATCTATGGGTGATTATTTGTTTTCTGAAAGATGTTTTTGCTTTATATCGAGTTCCTCGGGACTAGCCAGGAGAGAGGAAATCAAAATATTATTCTAGCTGCACCAAAACATGCACTAGACACTATATTTGCTGGTTGTTTGCTAATACAAACTTGAAGAAACTTGAAGTAAATTGTTCATTAATTAAACACCACGAGAATTGAAACGATCTATAAAATAATACTTTTCACAGATTGCTACTCTTGCGGGAAATTGTTTTCCTATTATTAAAATAATATAGTGATCCACTTTTTAATTCTCGTTCACTTGCTAATATAGAAGCAAGTTTTCATAACTAATACAGAAGTGATAAAATAGGCATATTTGCCTATTTCTTTGAATACTACACTATTGCTTTGATGTAGTAATTCAATCATCGCGTTATCTCTCAACACATTATCAATCATGAATTTCATCAAAATAAATTTATTCAAATATATTTTTGATACATTATATTGTAATCTATGTGGATTGTAATCTAAGTGCAGCTGAATGAAGTAATAAGTTAGTTATAACAAGTGTCAGACAAAACGACCTAGCAATCATATTTCACTATTCACACGATTTCCTATGTCTCCACATATCGACAAGCCCTTTCTGGGCCGTAACTTTCATTAGAACTGCCAACGACCTCTGACACTTTCGTTTGAATTTGGGGAATGCAATTTGAGAGACGAGGCCACCCAGAACGCATATTAACCAGCAATTACCAAGAGCATAGTCAAATATTCGATTGGCACCGCGAACATACTACCGTGGGAGCTGGGGATTCACCATCTCGAATTGATTGAAGCGACTCTCTTATCACGCATGCCTCACCTTCCCAGTTGACTGCACTTAACCGAGGCAACACTTGGTCATGCCAATTTTTTACGCCAAAATATGAATTTCCACCGCTTGTGATATTTGGGTATACATTAAGTTATATTTACTGTGCGGAAGAAAAAAAAGTATTACATCTTGTTTTGCCCTCTTGATTACTGGTAAACTAGACCAAAAACAATGACCAAAAGTAGGAGTCTTGCAACTCGTAACAATTATTTACTTATTCATTTATTTGCAATATTTATTTCCTTATATTTTAGTATTTGCGTTTGCAAGTTCAAAATACTCTGAATGAAATAACATTAAGAAACAACACAAATTATGATTTACAAAATATCGAACAATTTTCGTTTCTTAAATTAAAGATCTGTGTATAAACATATAATTGAAAGCAACAGAAGTAAACACAACAAACATGCATTACAAGTAGTAGGTCACTTACGTCAACAACAAAAATACCTAGTTGGTGAAAGACAACAAAGCTGACAGTATAATAACAATAGTGAGCAGAATAGTTTACTTCTTTATAACGTGTAGCTAATTTATTCAAATTCCTAAAACGTCCGATAAATAATTATGGAGAAAAGTAAACTAAGTTTGTGAAGTCAATTCTGTTGGATGAAATAAGATGAATAGAAGTGCTACATCGAGAACTAAATACATGAAATTGAAATTCGACAAAATCAATTCTACAAGATTTTGCTACGCGAAGAGTAGAGCTCTATAAAGACAGATATTTGAAGCCTCCATTTTCGGTTTCTCGACCTTACTTTGTAAGAAATGAAATTATTGTCATTCAACGCTGGAAAAGGCGAATTTTCTAGGGAAAAAACTCTTATTCCTGAGCCCTGGTAATGAAAAAACTGGATATAAAAATCTTGATATCGAAAAATCGAAAAATAGCAAAATGTCTGTCTGTACGTTCGTCTAACGGTTCGTCTGTGAACATTGCTAGCGCCTGAAACGTTCAACCGATTTTCTCCAAAATTTATATTTCTAGATCGATTTAAAGGAAGTCGAGGCCCGCCGAGTTTGAAGCGGATATTTTGATTTTTGAGGTTGGGAATTTACATCAAGCCTTAACAATTTTTTTCAAAATTTTCTTCAATTTTTTGTTAAATTTTGTCCTGGGTTAGCGTAAAGTACTTACGGGAATGGTGCACGTCACATTTCCGCTGAAATCTCAGATTTTCTGAAAATGGCAAAAGTTAAAATTCGTTCGGCATCTTCTTTACAACTACAATATTGGAGACATATACTCCTTTTCCCCCTTCAATATAATCTGCTCTTTAAAGACAGATCTTAAGAGGTCGTGTACAAGTTTTCAAAAATGTGAGTTGTTTTCTCGATGATGCAACTTCTAGCAGTGCAGCGATTTCTTTCGCTGCTCTCCTTCAATTTCCCGTCCCCGACCGAGACTTTTCCTTCCAAGTACGAACACTTTGATACATTTATCTCAGAGGTTTATCTCGCAAACCCACTTCAATCATATGCTCACAATTTCTGGACTCGGTGAATTACTCTGTAGTTGGTTTAGAGGCAAAGAGCAACGCTGACATAGTGTCGAAAATCCTGTCACCATCGAAACTCGAACCCTAGGTCTTCTCTGTTAGAGGAAATGCAGTGTTTAATTCGTTTAGAACGATAACTAATCTGTTATATGTTTTGGAATTAATTTAATGGTATTTTAAAAAGAAGACACTATTATGAGAACAATAATAAGAACTCTTTCACACTGTTCGCATGCCTGACGCGACAGTGCGGGATGCCTGTCGCATTATCAGTGACACTAGTCACTCTCTAAAGACTGTCGCGTAGCTAACTGTATGCGTGTAAACGGCGCTTAAGTGACTTTTAATAGGAGAGGGAAGTAACAACAATTAAATCGACCTTTAGGATAAAAATATATAAGGTTTTAACGATAATAGGATCTTCATAAAAACGTTTGAGACCGGAGCTCGTGCAAGCATTAGTCTAACTTGCGGTTAAGTAAACAGAACGAGAAGGATAAAAAGCAACCTTTTAGGGGTTGAAATTGAGAGTAAAATTTCGCACACGAGTTTTAACATCGCAACCGTAAAGTTAATTCTGGGCGGCCGGAAAGTACCAGCGCGAGTCCTGAAATTCCCCCTCTTCGTAAACGGCGCAAATTACGTGTGTCGTTTGCTATAAAAACTTCGTAAACGCGAACTTGCGTATGCACTAAGTAAGCGGAGAGAGTATTGAGCGTTTCCTTCCAGAAACTGCTTACGTAACACGGACGTACGTTCTTTATTCGATTGTTTCTGTTATGAGGGAAAATGTGACGAATATTTTTTCATATTTTGTGCAAATGCTTTTATTGAAATAATATATAAATAGAGTAAATATAAGTAATACATGAATAATAAATGAAATATAAATAGAATAGATGCAAATAAAAGAGTTCTCAATCCGAACAGACCATAAGCCAACCGTGACGATTTATGATGGCGAAAAATGTAAAAAATGGAAATTTAGAAGTAAATATATATAAATACAGCTGAAGTACTTGGCATAGTCGATATATTACAAGCATATATTAAACAAGAAACGGAATGAACTATAACCGCACCCAAAACGTCGTCCTGACTCCATATTCTCCGACTTTGTCACGACCCATCTTTCCCTGTCTCGCATTCTCTCATATGTGAATCTCCAGATCCCATCCTACCCAGAACATCAAATCCCATCCTACCCAGAACATTCCCCGTTTTGCAATAATCTGCCCTTCCCTGAAATACCCAGTAATACCCTCCTCTATTCTACCCTACCTGATCCCACTCTGTCCTGCTCTGCTTTTGCTACCACTATCCTTGCTACAGAAAGCTACTAACATCGTTGCATCGTGGTTTGCATACCCCCGACATGCTTTCAATAACAAACCCCTATTCCATTCCTTCAGGGGGATGCATTTTGAAAAATACTTTCTTAGTGATTGCATATATCTTAATTTGATCTCCTCGCGATGAGGTTGTAATGGATTACCTAACCATCGCCTATACCTAAGGATGGAAGTGGGAACAGAATGTGAGAGGAAAGACTGCGTCACGGCCCACGGACCTTTCTTTAAGGACGTCCGTTGATTGGTTGACCGAATATCAGCTTGGAAATAAGAAGAGTAAACTAAAGTAGGAAGAATCTTGAATTATCATCCAGTAATGCCTTCATTCGATCTAGGATTTTAGACGGTGTAGAAAATTTTCGAGAGACGTGATTCAACCCTAAGGTGCTTCAGACTGAGAAGCTTCAATCGTAAACTTGTGACTATATGTGCTCACACTAGGTAAATCTTAAGCTAATAGTTCTGAATTTGTTCTGTGTTTGAAACATATGCTTGTAATCTCTATAATATAACTGCGATTAGTGCTACTAAAATAAAGATAATTTATGATTTGACGGCTTTTATAACAAATACTTGACGGATAATGATTACATTAGATGCATACATTACTGTGTGAGATGTTCATATACATTAGAATTATATGAATATCATTTAATCAGTTCCCAAACAAATATACTTAAAAATGAAACAATAAATGGAACATATAAATCACTCTCAAACGCGATTGTTAAATAGGAGCTATAGAGAAATTCAATACTAGAAGTATACCTCGACCGCGATCATTCCATTAATCAAAGACTCCCGATCTCGATGAGGTCTTTCGTCCAGTTTCCCTTGATCTTCTGAGAAAATGTTGAGTCGACCCTTTGTTTTGCTTCTGAACATATACGTAGCTTTGCAGTAGTAGCCGGTTGCGGTTGAAATAAAAAGCCGGTAGTGTGAGTTTTTATTTTGTCACCAATACTACATAAGCAAATCTGCAATTTGCTTGCCATAAGTTCTCTATTACTCGGGAGCGAAAATTCTAGTTTTGAAATGTTGATAACAGAGCTTTGTCAGTGTCTTTATTTATCGTTTTATTGTACTATTAAAAAATTGGGGTTGGAAATCTGGAGCTCAAAAAATGTGCACCATTTAAACATTTCCCCCATACGTCACAGGTAGCTTTTACTATATTTGACAATAAATAATGTATTATTAAAAATGCGTATCAAATGTATTTTTAATTTTCAAGACTGTTATGAAATAATTATTTGTAAGAAAATGCATTTAAAAGTTAACTATTACGATGTAAGGAAAGTACTTACAATTTAAGAAAGAAATTGCTCTTAGTGTTGCGTGCAACTACTTTATTGGCAAATTACAACGATTCCTCCGCCTTTCTTTACAACGATCCCTGTTGTAAAAGTTTGCTTAAATTAGGGAAACAGTCGCTTGGCAAAGAGCTTGTGGGTCGTAGCTGCCGCAGAGACATTCCAGACGGTGCTAAGCGGTGCTTCAGCCGGGCGTGCGGAGTGGGGTCGTGCGACTAGTCGCCTCGAATAGTTGCGTGGAGCAGTCGCGACGGCCGGTCGCAGCAATCTCGCAATCTCTTGCCGTGCCAGTCCAGGCGCGCTGCTGGCCATTCCGACGAGTTGGCCGTCGGGTAATGGCACTGCCCACGAAGCTATCTGCGCTCCTCTTTTGTCGTAGCGCTGTTCCACCGGGTTTCTCCGCTCAGCGCTGAGCGGCGATGTCGTGAGACTGGAATGGCACCAAATGCAAGTCGCGCTGATCTCTACCGTCCTATATTGCGACGAACAGAATGAAAATAGTAGTGAAATTCAAGATTTTTCTCAATCGACATCCCGTTTTCTGAAACAATCGGATGGATTTATGTCATACATAATTGCACATTATGAAAATATAGTATAATATTTCGTATTACAGTAAAAATGTGTCTTTGTCAATCAAAACAAAGTTAAAGATGAACGAAAATTGTGTGACATAACAAACAGTAATTAACAAAGCCAATTAATTTTGACGTTTAGTCCAAAATTGTCTTCCAGAAGCCATGTTGTATATGCCGTTCCATGCTTCTTTTGGAGTCATATAACGCAGTATCTAAAATTATATAAGAAGACGATGTGTTCATGTCTGACAATTAAAGGATAATTGCGGAATTTTGAAGAGTACAAAGCGGATACGAAGTACTTATCATAAAATACCAGTATATAAATTATTTCCAAATTGTGAATACCAACGTAAATGCAGACTCGTAGTCTGGCCAACATTTGGCTTAGCAGATCCCTGTATTGAATACAATGTTCTTGAATTTCATTCTGTGATTAAACTTTTAACTAAAATGCAAACTTTGGCCTCTCGTTCATTAATAATTTCACTCATTTTGAGGATTTGCCAATCAAAACTCCGAAGTACTCCACACACTGGAATAGATTTTTCTTAAACTGTATACATCTAATATGTAAAAATCAATGTTTGTTTGTTTGTATTTTATACAGAGCTGAACAGTTCATCCGATGACGATAAAACTTTGTCAACTTATTGCTTGCCCTTGCGCGAAGGTTATAGGCATAGTACAATGGAAATGTGCGTATGTCTGTCGCCCATAGACAAAATATGGAGGCGTTGTTGACGAAAATTTATGAGTTTATGACTCCCCCTGAACAGCTCTACGGAACCCGCTGCATCCTCAGCATTAAGGGCGCCTTCGTTGCCAATTCTCGCCCTACGGTTGCGAAATATCGGCCTGAATTATTACTTGGACATTATCTCGGAAAAGCAAATCAAATTTCTCCAAGACAGCGTTATAGTACATGCATGCCCAAAATTGAGGGAGAACGTTTTAACTATAGAATACTTGACAACCATGCCCAAACCAAGGCGTAGAACAACCCTACTTGCATGAAAATCATTTGTTAAAATTTTTGCAGAGACCCTAATATAATTTACAATATAAATGAAGAAATGTTTAATATTTAAGAACCAATGGTACATTTATTCAGCAATATATTGCAATTATCTTCTGTGAGATTGTTTTGAAATATTTTCAGTTTTTCAGATATGGCAAGGGCATACATATTTTGAACATTATCTGTACTTGCGGTCATTACCGCGCGATGGATGGCCACGCCCTATTTTCAAAGAACAATTTCAACCTTCACTACGGTGCTGCCATTGGATAGTTGTTATATCTATCGGCACATACAAAAATAAGGTCACAACAGTCCATCTCCGCTCCTTTTGCCCTGATGAAGGTTGCAGATTGACGGCCAAAACGTTAGCATCAAGGCCCCTGAACAGCCAAATAGTTACTGACTCCGGCCGCGGAAGCCTACGCTCTCACGATTGATTGACTGATTGTTAGTGACTGATTGACTGATTGTCCAGGCGCGTCAACTACTATGGTCCCGTAAGTGTAGTGTATATTATTTTATCGGGAGGTGGGGGTGATCTTCCCCGGATGGATGGCGAAATTTGGCGCCGACCTACCGTCGGCTACCGGGGTTTTCCTCAACCAGGTATCAACCCACCAGTCGAAGTCTTACAAAAACTAAAATATTAAATATACAGATTTTTTCCCTCAATCAATTCTTTTCCTTAAAGATAGATTTTGAAATAAGGTCATGTACAATTTGTGGAAAATATGAGTACTTTTCGTGGAACTTTTTGTGAAAATATGAGCGAGAATGTACGTGCTCTTTTAGTACCTCTAGTTTAAATACGAATATACGCACTGGTTGCATCTTGCTGAGCTATACGCAAGTATAAGAAGTACAAATTTTATGTTAACCGCTGAAATCACAGAAATCAAATGATTCTGTTTATTTGTTACAAGAAAATACTTTCAACATAAATTTCGTCGCTTTTCAATCGTGGAATGGAAGAGCACAGATTTGTCTCAAAATCATGCACAGTAGAAATACAGGCGGCATTTTTTAAATAAAACTATTTTTTTCGGTTTCATACAAAGGTTTAGAAGAAACACATAATATTTTAATAAATGAAATAAATGAATATACATATATAAAATACTTGATTCATTATAATTAACTCTTATCAAAACGGAAAACAAAATACTAACATCACTTACATAACACTGATGTCCAAAGAGCGCAATTTTTTGAACACTTAAAAACAAAGCAACTCAAATCTGACCTTGAATGTTAGTATAATGCACGAGATGCACGTTTATAAAACATATTAACTCCATGCGATAAAATATTTTGCACGTATCGCGCAATCAGAGTACTTTTACATAAAACATCGGTGTACGGTCGATAATTAATTTATCAAAACGAACTAAATCAACGTCATCAACAATAACCAGAAATGTAACATCATTGTTTTACCATGAAGAAACCGATAAGTAGATACGATGTGTTATACGTAACCAAGTAATTCGTCAAAGTTGGACAAAAAGGATTTAACGCAACTAACAGTAAAAATCGATGAGACCCGTGACAAAATAGTCAAGGTCAAGCAACGATATGGGAAAGAGATGACAATGAGATGAGATAAATTATTTTTTGTTATCCAATGATCTCTCAGAAACAAGCCCGTCTCGATAAAAGTAAATCATATCAGCAGATAAATATAATTTTATTATTATATTTATTGATCTCTGGCATAGAGTATCAGTAGTGTTGTGAAAAAGAATGCATCGGGAATTCAGAACAAAGCGTTGAGGCTACTGAGAACGATACAGAAACTCGCATTGATACAATCTCTCCAATAACATGACTGTCTCTTTTTCCTTCGGAAATATATATTAAATTGTAAAATGACAGCTTTCGATTTCAAAAGATACACCCAAAAATATACTCAAGGTATTTTCACTTCTTTCTCCTCCTTCTTCCCTCCTCTTCCTCTGAATTATTTAAGTCTTTCCTTTCTTATCCTTTTCATTCCAGTCTCCTCTATGTCGTTAGCCTTTCTACATTTGTCCTCTTGACATTTCCGTCTGCGCCTCTACCATTTCCGCCCGTGCCAAGTCACGTCGCGTCTGCCGACCACCAACGTGAACCCACGTTGGAAATAAGGTTTTCGAGAAATATCTTATACATGATTCACTGCAGACAATTTCACAGGTCAAGGCGCGCGAATCGAATCAGGTGGGTTTCGTTTCTCTCACCCTCCTCCTCCTCCTCTCCCTCTCAATCCGGTAGGCCCCTGCGTCACGGTGCGGGCGACCGCAGCACGCTCTATCGGCAGGAACATTCATCACGGTCCTTATCTGGAATACCACCACTTCCAGCGCGTGGGCCGGGGTAGAGGAGGGACGGTTTGAATGGGCCTGCGCGTCGTGCGTCCAAATGCAACCGGACAGGATATTTTACTGATGCTGACAGAGATCGTGGAGATTGCAATTTCGCAGAGGTTGATTATCGCACCGAGTACGATTTTCGATTTTGACGATGCGAGAACACAAGTACGTGAATAGCTCTTTGATGTTGTTGTTGGACCTAAAGTTCCATCAAAATCTGATTTTTTTACATACTAATTAAAATTCATGGGAACGTAAAATTAGCAAATATTCGTTTGATTTAGAAGTGAAAACTAGAACGTTTATTTTTTTTCAAATGCCTTTCCATCTCCCACTCACATGGATTAGTTTGGAATCTGAATCGGTTCCAATTTTTATAATTTGTTTCGATGTCAATGCGTGATAGCAATGAATGGAAAGCAGCTACGTAATAAATATATTATCGGTAATAAAAAAGAGTGGTAACAAACTCACTGTAGATTTTTTCCTGTGCAGTGAGAGAAATTTGCCTAGGGATAAACACATCTAAATGTGTGTGAGCCGGGAAAAGTGTAATTGTGCAAAACTGTGAAGTAACAGGAGCCCATTTCAACACCTACGATGTAAGTTACGTTGAACCGTCTGCAGTGAGCCTCAGGCAAAGCTCGTTAGACTGGCAGTTTGCCGAAAACCGAGACCCTATTACCCAAGGGTCCGAAGCGCCGCAGTAGGCAAAAATCTTAAATTGACACCTGTGTTCGCCCTCTGTTGCCTTCTCCACTTACATCCTTTTCCATGACCATTATTTTAGTCTCCTTTTTATCAATATGAATCCAGCCAATTTATGTGTCTCTTTGACTACCCCTTTTCCCTCGACCCCTTTGACTGTCTCCTTTCCGGCTCTGTGGCCAGCTTCTTCGCCGAACATCCGGGATGTGGACGGGGTAAGAGCAAAGGCTTGGGCAAGGGCAAAGGGAAGTATGAAGTGCTGTTAAATTCGAAACATTTTAAATTGATGAATATTGTAAATATTATCATATTGATATGGTCATTGGGTTTTATATAGATACTTTCCTCTTCCAGTTAAATAAATGAAACCTAATCTAACGTTTGAAATTTTATACTCGCTCGTCCGCTCGATCGCACTGTCGTCATATACTTTTAACTTTACACCAAGAGGTCATAACATTTAAGATAACAAAACAATGGATTAAAACCAAAGATAAAGATGATCCTAAACGAAAGAAATTTAATTTTTACAATACTCAGTATTTAGTAACAAAAATGTAAAGAACTGTGTAAAAAATAGCGATGGACACAGAAAATGAAAGAGGGAATATTGCAATTGTTGTTAAACTGTTGAAGAATCATAGAATCTCTTAGAAACTGTAGAGACGGAATAATTTTTATCGAGAAAACAAAAGGATTAAACTGTCAGTCATTTGGAGAGTAACATATTAAAGAAGATATCATTTTAAATTACGGCTATCAATAGTGTCCGAAAATAAAACATGACAGGCGATTTTCCGATAAATTTCACTCAACCCTTTTCCGCAATCACTTGAAACCCATTTCCCGTTATGCGCCAACATCACCCTCCATTGCACAAGAATCACCCGACGAACAAAACCGCTTCCTTTGCCTTTGACCGCAGATGCCGCTGCCCTCCAATGAGGTGACCTCACTAAGGGAGCGCGTCGGTGCCTTATTGTTGGCGCCCGGGGTTATGGGGCGCTCTCAAGTGACGCGCAGCGCTCGATCGCGACCTCCTGACGGCCACTGGCGGCAGCGCCACGCCCACCCGCCCCTTTGCCTCCCTGCCTCGCCCCTCCCGCTCGCCAGCTCACACGCCCGTCTGCCACTCCCGCAACCTCTCTGCCCTCCTGCTCGACCGTCCAGCAGCCTCTCTCCCATTCCGCCCACCCCCGCCCCGCCCCTTTGCCTCCCTGCCTCGTCCCTCCCGCTCGCGTGCTCACCCGCCCCTCTGCCACTCCCGCAACCTCTCTGCCCTCCTGCTCGACCGCCCAGCAGCCCCTCTCCCATTCCGCCCACCCCCGCCCCACCCCTTTGCCTCCCTGCCTCGCCCCTCCCGCTCGCGTGCTCACCCGCCCCTCTGCCTCTCTGCCTCGTCTCCTGCCACTCCCACAACCTCTCTGCCCTCCTGCTCGACCACCCAACAGCCCCTCTCCCATTCCGCCCGCCCTACACCCCCTCGTTTATCATTCCGCACACAACCCCCCTCTGCAATTCCGCGTTCCCTCCTTAGCCTGTCTGTCTGGCCCCTCCCGCGCCCGCTCGCTCACAAGACCACCCGCTTATTTGCCACTCCCACCACCCCCTATCATCCCCGCCCTCCCGCCCGACTGCCACTCCATGCGCCCATCCGCCGCCCCTAAGCCTGCCTTCTCCCCCGCCTGTCCGCTCACCAGCCACACGCTCCTTTACCACTCCTGCTGCCTCTGCCTGCCTCTGCACCCTCACTCGCCCTCCTGCTCAACCACCGTCCAGAGCCTCTGATACACCGTGAGCCCACTCGCTGCCCCTCTGCTTGCTTCCCCCCTCCAATCGTCCTCCCCCTCCCGCTCTGCCCGTCCCGCCCCGCCCCGCCCCGCCCCGCCCCGCCCCGCCCCGCCCGCCCGCCCATCCGCTCGCCCACCTGCTCGCCCACCTGCTCGCCCACCTGCTCGCCCACCCGCTTGCCCACTCGCTCGCCCACCCACTCGCCCACCCGCTCGCCCACCCGCTCGCCCACCCGCTCGCATGCATGGACACCCGCCCGCCCCACTGATGGTCTTTTCTGGCCCTCCCACCCGCTTCTATCTGCGCCAGCCCACCCGCAAGCTCTTTTACTCCTCCGCCCACCCGGTCATTCACGATTACGTTTACTTACCCGCCCGCCCTCTACCAGACCGCCCGTTTCCCCGACCGGCTTTCTGTATCCCCCCCCCCCACTACATTCCCGCCCGCGCTTCCTCCAGTTCCGCTCATCCCTCCATCAGCCTTCACCCTCGCCCGACCCCCCGTCCACCCGATCCTACCAGCCCACTCGCCCGCATTTCTGCCAGACCGTCTCCGCCCCCGACTGCCCTGCGGCGTCTTTCAGGGCCACCCATAACCCAAGCGTCCCCTTCGTCCTTCGGCGCCCTTTAGAGGCGCTCAAACGCAGGCACACATCCGCTCGGGAGAATGCGGGATGCGCGGGTCCGGGCGCGCACAATGGGAGGCGCCTGCAGGCCAGGCCGTCACCTGGCGCAGCGCGGGGCGCTGAACCACACATTTCTTTCTTCGTCTTTCTCTCTTCTTCGTAATGAAATCATTTCCCTCCTCCTCCTCCTCCTCCTCCTCCTCCTCCTCATTCTTCTTCTTGTTCTTCCTAAGACGATTCATTCTAATCGGATATTGACCTGGCATCCTGATGGGTGGCCCTAACTACACATTTCTTTCCGCGCCTTTCTCTCTTCTTCGTAATGAAACCATTTCCCTCCTCCTCCTCTTCCGTCCTCATCCTTCTTCTTGTTCTTCCTAAGACGATTAATTCTAATTGGATATTGACCTGGTATTCGTGATGGGTGGCTTAACCACACACATTTCTTTTCAGCAATCTCTCTCTCTTCTTCCGTAATGAAACCATTTCCCTCCTCCTCCTCCTCCTCTTCCTCATTCTTCTTCTTGTTCTTCCTAAGACGATTCATTCTAATCGGATATTGACCTGGCATCCCTGATGGGTGGCCTAACCACACATTTCTTTCCGCGCCTTTCTCTCTTCTTCGTAATGAAACCATTTCCCTCCTCCTCCTTCTCTTCCTCCTCATCCTTCTTCTTGTTCTTCCTAAGACGATTAATTCTAATTGGATATTGACCTGGTATTCGTGATGGGTGGTTTAACCACACATTTCATTCGGCGTCTCTCTCTCTTCTTCGTAATGAAACCATTTCCCTCCTCCTCCTTATCTTCCTCCTCATCCTTCTTCTTGTTCTTCTTCCTAAGACGATTCATTCTAATCGGATATTGACCTGGCATTCCTGATGGGTGGCCTAACAACACATTTCTTTCCACGTCTCTCTCTTCTTCGTAATGAAACCATTTCCCTCCTCCTTCTCTTCCTCCTCATTCTTCTTCTTGTTCTTCCTAAGACGATTCATTCCAATAGGATACAGATCTGGCATTCCTGATGGGTGGCCTAACCACACATTTCTTTCCGCGCCTTTCTCTCTTCTTCGAAATGAAACAATTTCCCTCCTCCTCCTCTTCCTCATTCTTCTTCTTGTTCTTCCTAAGACGATTCATTCCAATAGGATACAGATCTGGCATTCCTGATGGGTGGCCTAACCACACATTTCTTTCCGCGCCTTTCTCTCTTCTTCGTAATGAAACAATTTCCCTCCTCCTCTTTCTCTTCCTCCTCATTCTTCTTCTTGTTCTTCTTCCTAAGACGATTCATTCTAATCGGATATTGACCTGGCATCCATGATGGGTGGCTTAACCATACATTTCTTTCGGCGTCTCTCTCTTTCTTCTTCGTAATGAAACCATTTCTCTCCTCCTCTTCCTCCTCATCCTTCTTCTTGTTCTTCTTCCTAAGACGTTTCATTCCAATTGGATATTGACCTGGCATCCCTGATGAGTGGCCTAACCACACATTTCTTTCCGCGTCTCTCTCTCTTCTTCGTAATGAAACCATTTCCCTTCTCCTCCTAGGTTTTGAGTCAAACTGATTCTTTGTATTCTTTCCTCATCCCCATTCTTCTTCTTCTTTCTAAGACGTTTCATTCCAATTGGATATTGACCTGCCATCCGTGAACTCATAGACTGTCATGGAGGGCTGTATTTGCGCGTGTAGGGAATGATGGACAAGACGGAAGTGAAGCGAACGCGTGCGGTTCCTTGCCCGTTTGTTTGAGATGCTTCTCCGATATCCTTGGGAGTTATCCGTCTTGCAGTGTTACACGGAATCGGCCAATAGGAGAAGATGACATCTACGTTTCTATCCAGTGGTTCGGCGTCATATGACCTGCTGTGAAACAATACTACAAACCAAACCGCTTAACTGGAGCGAAGAATTCGCCTTAGTCAAACATCGAACATCCTAGTTTACGAATCTGCAATTGCAGACTCTCTATTAACTGAAACACATAGGATTACTTGTGTTTTACACAGGATGTAGTAAACCTCAAAGGCAAAAGTTTAAGGATATATATTTCACCCAAGATGCAGATTCATACGAGAGACACTTCATTACAAAATAAGTCGGACAATGCTTAATTACAATGGTATTCTATTACTGGAGAGTATCTCATATACAAATACAACAATTATTGTTACAAGAGTATTTAATCATGATGAAAATAAAATTAAAGTTGACCTGAACCATATTAGCACCGACAAAATGCTGTTCCGTAGTCTCAAGACGAAGACGTTTGTTTGCACTTCCTTTTTCTGTGGTTTTCAGTATACTGTGATTGATAAGGTTTGTTTTCTGTGATTTTAGTACTACATACACAAAGAAGAACTCATTACTTGCCTTACTGTTACGGATTGGCGGATGGCAACGTTTCGGGAGGGTATATTGCCAGGTCCGCTGATTGCTAGACATAAATGCTTTTGAAGGAACAAAATGCTTCCTATGCAAACACGAGAGTTTAGAACAATTATCAAACACCGAGAGACATTAAAATTCTTTGATGTTCTTAAATCAATGCTTGATGTTTGTATGCATACTTGCAACCTGTGACTCAATTAAGTCATTATTAAAGCACAACACTAGTTATTTTTAATGGTGTTCAGCACTCAATGAGAAGTCGAACAGAGACCTGTATTTAGACAGATGGAGATTACTTTGAACTTTTCTTGTGATACATGAACACAGCGCTTAAACTAGCATGTCTGATAAATCTGTAATTAAGAATTTAGTGGCCCATGTGGAAATGAACTTAATTTATTCTCTCTGTGAAATGAATACTTTCCTGGAAATATAACGTTGAGTTTTTTATACTTGCATTTTGTAATTATATTCAGCGCTGAATACATGTACTGAATACTTAACTAATTCTGAGTAAATAAATTGCAATACTGAAACGACTCCGAAAATTAAATTTGAGATAAGTCTGTTTAAAGTTTTGCTGCCGGCTGAAATAGAGATAATACGCTTAATACTAGAAATATTAGAGAGTAAGTTTTACTAAAATACTTCACAGACATGAAGTTCTCAAAACGAATATGCTTTAAAGCCATGACATTTTCTTAGTGTAGATCACGAATTATAATAGAGATAGACTTCCATTAGTGTCTGCAACCAAGCAATATTTGATGAGACATACGTGCCATGAAAAACGCCATTACTGAACCAAATGATTATTACCGAATAAGAACGTTCGAAAACGTTATTGCCTCTAACAATTAACGTTTGAATACATTGGTGATGGCGTTGTGTAAGACCATTTTCCGGAGATATCACTCACGGTCTCTAAGAGCTCGGGACGCAATACGGGACCGTTGAGCAGGAAGATGATGTGGACCATCAGAATATAGATTTATTGTACCGAACATAGTCGGTACATTAAATACCCTGCTTTCAAATATTATTAAGTTTAATTTTTTGGCAATTTAATTCAGGATTCAATTATTTATGGTTAAAAGGTGGGGAAGAGTTTCCACAGATCAAGAAAACGTGCCCATATTGAATTTCTCTCCCATACGTCACGTAGAGTTTTCACTGTTCTTTGACAAAAATAAATCAATTCAAAATAGTTCAAATTAAGTCTATTCTAACTTCTAGAGACGGTAAACACAAACTGTAAATAGATAGTGGTACAATTCACTCCATGGGTTTCAAGCACTTTCGGTTGCATGGTATATGGCGCGGTCTGTAAATATGATATTTGACATTTCATGTTTCGTAGGAAAAGGCAATGTGAAGATACTGTTTACACGAAATTAACTTCCTATGCCATAACATAGCAGTGAATTGACACTGGCATTTGTTATTTTTTCTTTGAAGCTCTTTAAGTATATGGGGACGTACCCCTCTTCATCATAAATAATCATCACCTATATTTCGCCCAAATACACGATATTAATTACACCTGAACGCCTTTCATACTCCTCTATCTTCTATTTCATTGTCTTGAAATTTGAGTCATTCATTAATTTTTCATAGTAAAATAGGTTAATTACAAATGCTCCAAAAACATTCGAAGTGTAAATTATTAATTGAAAATAAATGAATAATGAAACGAATTTAATATAAAATGTAAATTTACAGAATATACCATCAATGCCAAATTACATTTTTGCGAGTAATAAAATGGATGTAGAGGTCCAAAAAAATTTAATTTGCTTTTCATGCAGTTCGTTGAAATATTGAAAATGCCTAGTTTCTTTTATAATACTTATATGTGAAATATTAAGCATTATAATTTTTGATTTCTTCTATTTCCTGTTGCTTTTTATTACATTTCTATGTCACAAGTTTTACGAACTTGCAACACAATTGTCATCGGAAAAAACTATAATCATTCTTCCTGGAGGAATTTCGCAAACATCCTAATCACAATCCTATCTCAATTCGAAAGTAGAATTACGAACTCATTTTTGTGGATCGTGCTACTTAAAAGACAATAAAATTACTATTCAGCTAATAAAGTAGAAAAGAGTATGAACATGAAAAGACGTAATAATCTTGAAGCAGCAAATAGAGAAGATCCGAGACGAAAATCTCAGGCAAAAATTGGAAATAACACTGGAGAAATACAATGGATCTTAATTTCATGAATAAAACTTCAATGGCAATGAAAATATTTCAAGATTTCATTCGCTTTAAGTGATACTGATATTTGTGCTATCAAGCTAAATTATATTTTTTAAACGTAAAATACGTACTACATTTCACTATTTTTATATAAAGATAAATGAAAAATGTATCCCACTTTCTTTCACAATGCCTGTCGGGGGAGGCTGTGCTAAATCCAAATTTATTATGAATTTTGTTTTGTTTATAAAATCGTAACTTTTATACGCACAGAATTATTGAATGGATGTTTAGTGTATTATATACATTTTATGTAACAACGACATGATTCAATTCTATCCTAAGTTTACCTTGTTTTTCATCAGCCTGCATGGCAGCTTAATCTTCTTGTCAAAGTATACTCGATATTTTTCGATGGTAAGATTAACAGAAAGTAATGTTGATATATCATCTTAATTTAGTACCCATGTCTATAAATTATATATTTTAGGTCTCTCCAAATCCTTTGGCTCCGCTGTGAGAGATGGGAAATTTTGTTCTAATGTTGGAAAGGGATTGACTAGCTGCAACACTATGAAAAGCTAAGCGTCCGATAATAACCTGAAATATCCACATATTACGTGATTCACTGTCCCTCAACGACCGTTTCCAAGAGGATTATTGTCTTTAACCGCTCTATCTCCATCAGCTTGAGTTTTCACAAGCAATCACCCATCCTTGCTACGTCTTTATGTGATAGTCATCACTTTAATTACTTTGAAGTGAATATGTGCACGTGAAAAATAAGCATGGAATTAGAGGTGATGATGAAATGATATGGAGTAGAAACAGCTGTAATCGAATATTACATTCATTTATATGAACTACTGATGTCATATGTGTATAATGTTATATAAAATACTAATGTCCATTACGTCGAATTTCTAAAGAAACAGGGTATATTGGTTAGGAAAGTTAATTAATAGGAATATTAGTGCTGTAATCACCAAATCTAATATTATAATCTCAACAGAGATGCATTTTTTAATCTTGCTAAACAATACTAAGAATCTTTAACCTTTCCGTAATTAGACCTCACTGAAGATCAAAACGGCCGGATGTGATACTGAGCGCATAATGACCGTCCATTGTGGAGGTCATTATTCATCACCAACCCTCTAAATGAAGTGCTCTCTTCTGGGTGCCTGTTGTGGAGCAGATGATCTTTTAGACTACAAGAGGATAGTGACTGCAGATCAACCCTTAGAGTCCGAAAATAACCCATTACGGTTCACAAGATTTACTATCTCTCAACGGCCGATTTCCAGAAGCTTACAGTAATTTAACCGCTCTTTCACTACGCGCTTCACAACCCATTCGCTAGACACTTTCCACAAGCCACCCTCCACCCTCATCTTCCCCTAGTGGTAACCACGCAAATCTCCCTCTGGGACGCATATGCGTACCCTTCAACAGACCTTATTGCTAGAAATTGGGAGATAAAAACGCGGCCTTTTTTCCCTCCTGCCTCAGCGGCGCGCGGAAAGGAGCGAGTCGGAGGGAGAGCGCTCTGGCGGCGAGCAGGGGAGACTGCGAATTATGAGGCGCAACCAAGTGCAAAAACGTGGCAGGCAAATGAAGCGGGCTTCGCGCCAGCGCGTCACTCTGAACCTTAACGAACGAGGCGTTTCGCCCGGAAAAGAACTGGAACGAAGGGGCTCCCGCAAAAAGGAAATCCTTCCGCGCCACGTAAAAGGGAGAAGGGAAGTCGCGGGAGAGGAAAAAAGAACAATTCGCTTAACAAATGTTTCCAGATTTGCTCTTCAGCAATTATTATTGCTTCCCGCGCCCGGTTTTTCTCTCTCCGCGAGCTTCCCTGTCCACTGGCGCGCCTTGCTCAGCCGCTCCGATATCATGAATGAATTACTAGAGCGTCGCGACGCCACGCCTCGGGAGGTCGGCGGCGAAAGAGGCAAATCCCTTAAGTCGCTTTAAAATTAAATCTGCATATTGGAAATGAGCGACGGCGCCAGCGCTGCTCGGCGGAGAACGAATAAATTAACCATCCCGTTTTCGGAGCAATAGAACCTTGGGGTACGCCGTGCTTTTCAGAGGGTTTGCAAACGGGCAGCCATTGTGAGTTGATATTAAGTTTGAAGTGCGGGCATAACTCTAAGGAGTTTGGAGACAGTTGTAGATGTGACCGCTTCCGCTTTGAATGGTGCTTATCTCAAATACGCTGCAGTTACTTTGTCTCGTGTTGCCGGGGAATACTAATTAGTTGTTGGAAATGAGCCGACATCATTAATGAGCCGTTTTTATCATTCACACCACGCTGTCATATAATATTCCGGTTCCCGGACTCTCGCAAACATCAACCGTGTTTGTAACGAGTCGCATTGATTTATAATTCTGTGTGAAACATCAAATGCCTCCAGTTTTCATGCAACTGCAATACGTCTGTGTGAACCAGTTCGCAAAAATTCATTGCGGAGTAAAATATTCGAAATTGTTTCGTGTTCAAGTATAAAGCAAATGCTAAATGTCGAAAAATTTGCTGTCAATTACAACTGTTAAGCAATATTTCAATGCGCGTATCTTGTAATTAATGTTTTGGAAATATGGTTATTCGTCCCTCCGACCAATAAGTGCTACTCGTAATAGTGATATAATAAAAAAGGAAAATTTTGCATCATATTATCAATTTATATTTTGCAAGTGAATGAGGGTTTATGAAATTCGTAACATATCACACAAATATTTGTCACAATTTGCTTTTCCGTTGCCCTTCAACCAATGAAAAAATCCTCAGTTATTCAAAAACGCAATTTCCCTTTTTAATGATTTTAATCTTCGAATGTTTGAGGTTGTACCATGTATAATGACTAATTTAAAGAATAAAAACTCGGGTTATAGTTAAATAATAAAAACTCGTTTCACGTATTTATAACAGAACTTTAAATACACTTGGAAAATGAATGAAACAATTTTGTACATTTATTTAATGTTTATTCAACATTGTCTTTCACCTTCTGGTAGGGATATTGCTAAATGTACTACATAAGATGGCATAAACCCATTTCAACTATTCTTTTGTTTTTCCCCTCAAAATTACGCAAACTTTACAGTAATTTTGTTGACTTGTCTATCAAGTCCTTAATATTTACATTATTGAATTTTTGAGTACAAGTGATTTAAATGAGGTTGTATAAACTTTATATAAAACACAAACGTTTTGTGTGAAAACGAGCTCAAAATTCCGCACTTTTAGAAACGCTGAAATGCCATTTTCTCAGAAATGACTCAAACTTTTTTCTTCAAACGTTTCGTACGGTTAATGCTAAATGCACTGTATAAGATTACATAAAAGCCATTTTGATGTATTCTTTTGTTTCTCGAAAGTTTTCTAAGAAAAAGAGTTTCATATTTCGCAGTACCGCTTAAAGGACGTTTTCTAAAAAACGGCTCCAAATTTTTCAACGAAATATTCCATTATCACAAGGTTTCACTCTTTTGTAATATTCTTAAATTACTATTTCGGTTCTTCCATTTAGAAACCGAAAAATTGAGAAAATTTTTTAACAAATATACTTCGGACAGCGATAGATGGCAGCTAGCAAGAGGATGGGGCGAGACCAAATAGCTAGCTTAGACCAAAGAAATTAGAAATATAACTAGTACGTGAAACTCTTGCCATTCTGTAGCGCCATTGGTTTCTACCTTTTTAACCCTCAAATGGTGACGTGGGGTCATTTTTGGCGCCAATGAATCTATTCCCTTTAAAATACAGTATAAAATGTTATCAGCAAAAGTTGGCAGCTTCTATACCTTCCCGCCAGTTTGTAAGGGCCTCATTGCCGCAGTAATCGTTGTGTATTTCTGAATTGATTGTTAGACGAACTATTGTTTTTACAGTCTGGTGCCATTCTGGACCCGTCACCATTTACGTCTCAGGTAAGTTAAAATCGCTCATTATCTTTTCAAAGTTTCCAATCAACATTTGGATCGTATATGATCGTATACATATGCAAGCATGATACATATGTTGGCACAAAAAAAATAAATAAAAAAGAGAATAATAAAATCGGGTTTCAGGCTAATAAGAGACGCCCAGTTGGTTCATCAGAATATGGATTTACCAAAGATACAATTCTTCTCTCCTATATCACAAAGAAAATGAAGGCCGTCATTTTATTATCTCCAATTACATCGTTCAAAAGAACAGAATCAGGACAATGAAGTAATATATTTTTACAATATGAAAGAGGGAGTTGATTTCTTACATCAAAAATGCGTCAGAATCTTCGCACACACAGGTGGACAATGGCTATGCTCTATTCTATTATCAATATCACTGAAGTCAATGTTCGTGTTCTGTATATTTCTATGAAAAATAATACACAAATATCACTTTTGACTTCCTAAAACCTTTTGGAAGTGAACTCGTCCTATCTGAATGAAAGGCCTTTCAATGAACATCTACCAAGCGAGCTGCGGCTTCGGGTAGCAAGAATGATAAAGGAAAATTTCAGTCTGACAACATACAGGAAATTCTTCAAATTTAAAATGAAAGAGGTATGCTTTTCGTTCCAAGAACAAAAGGAAATAAATATCTTTATTCTGAGTTTCCTGTGCTCGTCCAGTGTGTCAAATCGTTAGATATCTTGTTTGCCAGAAATGCGGTGAAGCTAATTTTTAGAGATTGTCAAAATTGTGAAATAATTAGATAATTAAGTTTTGCTCATGCCAATTAATATTTATTAGCTTTCTGTTTAATTTCAAATATGTTGTTTTATGATATATGTATTTCTTATAGCAGCAAAGAAGTTCAAAATACAGCTTGCAAAAGCACTACAATCATGAGTACTCAAACTTAACAAAGTGACTTATCTCAAGAATATGTACCAATTGACAAAAGGTATGCTTAGTAAGGTGTGCAGAAAGTGTCCTAAACACAAATACAAAAGTTTTGAGTCACAAATTTTCAAATAAAGATGATTTTATAGTTTTAAATAGTGTGGTGCCATTATTGACCCCACGTCCCATCGACGCACAATAAGTTGCACGTCACCATTTAAGAATGAATACAAAGAATTAGAGCAAGTGCAAATAAAAATTGTGCAGGCCACAGTACACATCATTGTAAATGTTAATTAAATCAAATTCATCTTTCATATGAATGTGTGACTGAGAGTCACGTAATTAAGACCAGTGCTTCAACTCATGTTTTGCAATATCTATCTCTAACCTCATTGGCGCAACGAGTGTAGGTATCACTCGTGGTAATACTCATGGTATCGCCATCTTTCCATTTCAATGCATTGCATATATTTATATTTTAGAATTATTGAAAACACTTTATTTAAAATATATTTACTCGTTATATTTGTGTCGTTTAATGGTGTTGAATGATAAAATATTATTATATCGTGCTATACACTACGTGATATAGTTCCGTAACAGTCCCATAATTTATTACGAAGGGAAACGTGAACTATGTGAATTTAGGCAGGCGTGTCTACTATAATTTAACTCTTATTTTTTCGACATTATGATGGTGATACAACTTCTCAAATCATGTGCTTCATTTATTTTTGATTAATTTTAGAACATTTTAAAGGTGACACATGGTTTTCTTGTCGTGATGCTCTACGAACAAACTCTTTTTTATGCGTCTTTACACGGTAACAATCTCTTCACGCAATCTCTTCACCAACTCAAGAACAGCCACTTTTTCTCTGACAATACAGACAATTAATATTTACAAAACTGACAAGTGAGACCATTCTTGGTGCATATTTACTTCATCTTCCGTTGCACGTTTCGTAGCACTCATTTTCGTTTAATTCCAGCAGACAGATAGAAGCCTCACATTAGCGAGGCATCTTTTGATAACGACAACTGCAATGAATGCGTACATTGGCCCAAAAATCTAAACATTGGAAACACAAATTGCCTTCCTCATTAATGAGTAGAGTTTGTTTTAAATTACAAAGTATCTGGTGTTGAGAACACATATAATCAAGTATAAGTGTTGAAGCTAATTTTGGTTATATAAAATTAAATTTAACTTGCGAACAAGATTTACTTCTCTGTGCGAATATAATTTCCAATTTAGGTTTATAAACGTATCTAAAGGTAGATATAATTAAGTTTTGAAGTAATAAAATTTATATTTAATGTTTACTACGTATTTAATGTTAAAGTTCATTTGGAAGTTTCATCTTTACTGTGATAATAGGTTCAAATAATTAAAATGAAACATTAAATAAATTATTGTCGTTCAAATTATCGTAAAAATAACTCAAACATTTTATGAATAAAAATCTCATTATAGAATTTTAATACAAACTTTTCAGTTAGTGGTATTTCTAAACTAAACTGGAGTCAAGGGAGATGGTCCGTACCCTACCCGTCCTTCACTTCACCTCTGGCGAACAGTACAATGCGATAACCACGAAACACGAAGTTGTGCATCAAATCGAATCGAATTGGCGACAACCGGGTCTTGCGCCCAGAGGGGCAGCAGCAAAAGCGAGGCGCTCGGGACGACCGCGTCCGTAAGAGCCGCACAAAGACCCGTTCCCTGGGACGAGTCCGAGGGAAAAAGTCGCGTTCCTCTCCGGGAAATGAATCAAAGTTGCGCGCGCGAGGACACGGATCTCGGAATAGCTTTAAGATTACAACGCTCCTTCGCTGCCCCTCTCTCCGAGCGCCGGAGCGTTCGTCTCTCGCAGCTTCCCTTTGAGCGCATTCCTTTCCCGTCCTTGCCCCTCCCGCCTGCCTATTGTCGCACCGCCCGGCGTGCCTCGGCCCGGCTTGGCTCTCTTCGCTGCCGCTGTGGCCTCGTATCTCTCCAGCCGCTTCCCGACCATTCGTGTCTCCCCTTTAAATGATTTCATGTGTAATGTTTATAAGTGTATGTTTTTGTGTTATATGTGGATGTACTGCTTACTGTAAATAATGTAAATAATGTTCGTTGTTAAATTAAGTCAGGATGTAAGACAAAGTAGATTTAGATTAGTTTGTAAGTATCTAGTTTGTAAGCTAGGCCATACGTTAGCTATGTATACAGAATTTAAGAATAAATATTTCTCTAACTATGAGTACTTCTGCATCCGTCAACAAATATTCCTCCACTACCATATTAACTTATAAACAACGTAATTACGAAATAGCAAGAATAACAACAACAATGATAATAATAATGATAATAATGATAATAATAATAATAATAATAATAATAATAATAATAATAATAATAATAAAAGCAGTTGATGTTGCAATCCCTTTGACTCACAACTTGCGGAAGTCCGAAACAGAAAAATTCAGAAAATATGAGAACTTGGCAACTGAATTAAAAACATTCGGAAGTTGCATGAAATCTCCCATTTCCCCACGGTTATATCTGTTGAAGGAGTCGTCACCAGGAACTTAAAAAGAAATCTGGAGAATTTAAATATCAAAAATATTTTTGATGAAGCCCAGGAAACCACACGTCTTCAAACATGTCATATTGTCAGGAAATTCTTAAATGCGTGACATTAATGTATGTCAGGATGAATTTCCTTCCTGCGCAGTCCCAGCGTAGACATATAACATCAATTGGACAGGTGATAGATTTTCCTGCTAAAGCAGAGAAAGTGTGAATAATAATAATAATAATAATAATAATAATAATAATAATAATAATAATAATAATAATGAAAATAATAATAATAATAATAATGAAAATAATAATAACAATAATAATAACCTTATAACAACTGCAACACAGAGCAAGTAATCAGTAAAGATCGAGTTCGAATTCTGTGGCACAGTGGAAGCATATAGGCCAGATATTGTTTTGTTTGATGAAATATCTAAAACAACATACATCACAGATGTTGCGGTTCCGATAGATGAAAGGCTTCTAAGAATTATTATGGAGAAGAATAAGAAATACTATCCACTGGCTGCTGAATTGTGCACACAGGAAGTGCTTCCAGTTATGACAGCAAGTAGATTGATCACCAAGGAATATCAAGAGACCGCAAAGAAATGAAAAGTAACTAAAAAGTATTTGAGAGCTATTTAGAAAGCTGCGTTATTTAGAAAGCAAATATTTTCCGTAAATTCTTAAGCGTAAATCGACGGATAGAAAAAACAACACTATCTTTTCGTTCCACTTTACGTGCCTTGGGTAATTTTGAGAATCATGGCCTCATAAATATCCAGAGAAAAAAAGGTGCCAAGTTGCAATAATTGTAATACAATTTTTGTTTATAAATATAAAACAATACGAATACAACAAAATATCTAATATCAGACACAAATAAAGTAAAGCTAATGAATACCAATATTACACAAAGCTGTGGTTAACTTATTAAGGGAAGGACCAGTGTTAAGGAAACGATGGCTTATACCCAATGGTTGGTCGTTCAGAGTTCTCTGATAGTATAGACGCAATAAAAGCAAGCGAGATTTAAACGTTGCTAACTAATGCAACTAGATAGCTCCAACAATGGTACTGTGTAGACTTAAACTCAGTGACGAGACGATTGTTTCATTTTTGGAGGGTACAAATGATCCACAGTTCTGAACTGTTGCTACATTTACCTTGCTATTGTAGATTGATGTGCTTTTATATATGTGAACAAATCTTCGCTGGTTCTGGTCATATTCGTTCAACAGCTTCTGCTACGACCCAGCGGATCATGTTTTATCTCTTAATACAAAAAAAGTTATTTCTCAACGAAAAACATGCTTATTAATCCATCATAAATTCTACGATCACAAAACAAAATGAACTGTTACACTTATTTTTCCCATTTAATAAATAGAACATAATGCTTCATTCAGCTTTTCTGCCATGTGTTCATACTCCTAGTAACTCAAATGTTTCCATTGTTGTAATATTTTATAGAATATTCTGCATAGCATTATCTCATAATACAGATCTTCGAGTAATAGAAGATTTAATTGTTCTCCTTTTTCATTTAAAATATCATCACTCATCACACCCTCTCAATAATACGGTTTATTGTCGTCACCATGGTAATCACTTCTTGGAAACTCCAACTTTCCCTTACAGCCAGGCCTCCCTTCATCACCTAGAAATCTTATTTTAGTATTAGTCGATGTAGATATATTTTATAAAATTGAAAACATAAGTAAATATTGAACAAGTTCTAAAAAAAAATAAAAAAATAAAAAGACGTAGTAATCTGTGTTCCCGTGAAAAGAATTGGATGTACAGAAACTGTTGAAATGTATATGCCCTTGATATTCTTCAAAACCTGAAAATGATATGATATGCGTGATGATACGATAAACGTGTAGAAAATCATTGAAATCTATTGCTAAATAAATGTAATATTATGTAGTTCTTAAGGGCACAAAATTTTCTTTCATTTATAGGGCAATTTATTGTGGGTCCGGCATTGATTCTCTTCATCCATGCTCTGCGAGTAGCGTTATAGCATTGGCATACGTCTACTCTAGACCTTTAAAAACGGTTTATCTTTCATTGAAGAATATAATTTACTACTACTTTACTGCTCAGAAATTAAATCCAATAAATAAGAGCAATAATTTGTGTCTCATTTACTGAAAATTATAGTATATTATAGATGTGTTAAAATTTCTCACCATCTTCTACTTTACTATTTGAATTATTTTCCTTCACTTTCACTTTTTCAATGCTGCTTATTAATGTCATGCTTCAAATAAAACGCTAACAACATAGATATGGTTTGCTTTCCGTATAATACAAAGGCAAAAATATTACGGAGTATTCGTCTCCAAAACTGTTTTTAAACATGTTTGTTTTCCAATCTGAGGTTATCGCAGCAAAATTGTCGCATCATTAATTTATTTTAGTAGCATATCCGTGAGAGAACTCTCGCATCATGAACACCGCCCTCTTTTTTCACTTTCATATTAAGCCTGTAATGTATCTTTTCCTTCAGGACCCTCGTATTGTCCATATATGTCACTTTGTAATTGATAATAATACAATACACCTTTGTCAACACAAACTAGTCTTATTTAACGTTATTACCGAGCAGAGAGAACAATTGTGTGTAATTCAATCACGTAGAATATCAAGTAATTTGTTTAATTTCTCATACAGTTGCAGAGAGAACAACTGTGTGTAATTCAATCACGTAGAATATCAAGTAATTTGTTTAATTTCTCATACAGTTGCAGATGATACAGGCTCTGAACAGGTGGGGTAGAGTCGAGAAGCGTCGAACCAGCAAAAACGTAATACAGTGTTCTAGAAGATCTCATCCTGTGTGAGGAACGTTTCCTTGAGACCTTTGGCCTTAGCTTTTAATGACATATATAACGCTATGTTTAGAAGTTATTTAACGAAATAGAACTGAGTGTTGAAAAAACTGAGTGTTGCGGGTTGCATTTCATACGATATTTAGGTACGTTTTTTAAAACAAATCCTTCATATATTTAAAGTCAAAGTGCAATTCACGTTATGTAAAATTATCTTTCTTTAGAGTCATCATATATAACGATTGGTTGCCTGCGAGAGCCGCAAAAGGTATGTGTACTACTGAAATAATATAGGAGACGATGTTTCTTCCGACATTTCGGTCTCAGTAAGGACCTGTACTTGCCCAAACCTTAACCACCTCCCAGATCCGTATATCCCCTTCACTTTTCTCCCACCGTTTCCCTTCCCATGGGCCATCTCCCTCCGTCCTCCTTTTAACAGCGTACTGTACTTCACGGTGTTTCCTTCTTCCCGTTCATCCTCCACAGCCTCTTGACCTCGCCTCCGCAACCCGACCTCCCGTGGCGCCCCGTCCCCACCTACTCCACAAGGTCGTCCTCTGGAGGGAGCACCGTCTCGGATAAACAGTAAAAGGACGGCGGGCGTTGTACTTGCAAATTGAACGACATGTAATCACGAGAAGTCGCCTTCTTTCTACGCCAAGTGGAGACGGGCCCCGTCCTCCCGTCCTCCCACCGTCTCGTTCTCCTCGCGTGCTGGCGGAGCAGTTGGGCGGGGCCCGTCCAGAAATGGCACTCTCGCCCTTACAGCTCAGGGGTCGGAATGCGTACCAAGGGCGCGAAGGCCGAACAAACAGATCCACACATTAAACCCACGACAACAAGTAGTGCTAAAACAGCACGTACTTTCTCCCCCGTACTTTCACGCAAAATTACAGGAAAAGTACTCGAATTTTTTAAAAATTGTACATGATTTTATTTCAAAATCTATCTTTAAGGAACAGATTTCACTAAGGGAAAATCTCTTGTCTTCGTAATTGTAGATGTAGGAAGACGCCAAAAGCATTTTGAAAGTTTGCAATTTTCAGAAACTCAGGGTTTTTAACGAACATGAGGCCAGAACCATTCTCTTAAACGTTTTTCATACTATCCAACAACAAAATTTATTCAAAAAGGAGGGAGCCATTTTTTTAAAAATTTGGAACATGTTCCATGGGTTTCATTTAAAATACCCCAAAAACTGCAATATCGGTTTGAAATTCAAGGGGATGGACGTCATCTAGATCGATTGGGGAGTTACAATTTTGGAGAAAATCGGCTGAATGGTTTAACCGCTAGCATTGTTCACAAACGGACAGAGAGATGCATTTTGGCATCATTCGATTTTTCGGTATTAAGAACCCAGGAAACATGGATTCTACACCACGTGATAAAGGATTTTTTTCTAAATTTAGAAACTGGATTTATGCAGTTTTTCCTTATCAGAAGCCTTCTATAAAAGTTTTTCTGCCAAAAATTCGCCGTTTTTTTTCGCTCAGCATTGCATAACTTTCTCTTTACTTCGTAGGGAGGAAGTAAGAATTGTGAAAAATCTACATATATGGCTGCTTATGATTGTTTCTGTATTGTATCATGTGCCATATGCTTAATTAATGGACAAGAAACACGCAAGTAAATTTGATAACTAGATAATTGATTGTGAAGAAAACATTTTTTTAGTTATTGTATAATATTGTGTTTTAATTTGATAAATAGTTACCGGGAGTTGTATTTTGTTTATTTGGTACTTAAATTAATCAGCGCATACAATTTTGTAAGTTGGAATTGTAGTCTTTCTGAATGAACTGTTCATAATATTGTGTCCATAGTATTATGTTTATTATATTATGGACACAATATTACAACCAAAATATTAAATTGAAAAATATAAATTTTGTCTTTCAACATTTAATAATATATAAGTTAATGTATATTTGAAAAACTTGTATTAAATTACAACTCAAACAATTATGACGATTTATCATGTTAATATTGGCTTGGGGTGAGACGCCAATTATTTTTATTTATTTATGAACATCTTTCTTCCTACTTATCGTCGAAATTTAAGCTTCTTGCGCTGTTATATAAAACCATTACTTGCCTACCAAACCCCTCAATTACGCTTCTACTATTTGATGCACGACTTCTTAAACTATCATCAAAATTCTCCAAAGGTTCCAAAATAAGGTACTTAAAAAATGACTAAGGCTCCCTACTGTACTCTTTCCTAAACACCCAAATACATCGTACATACACACCGTTTAGCTAATTTCAAACCATAATGCAACAATTAGGAATAAAATGCATAGACCCTTGCATTAGGAAGAAATTACCTTCTGAAGCAGTAACCTAATAGTAATAATTTCCCCAAAACCAAATTTACTACTAAAACAACTTAAATAAAAGTAAATATGTGCATAATATATCAGGGCACAAGCAGGACCTGAATGAACGGTGACCTTCCTTTAAATACTTCATAAATTGTTATTTTTTGGTTCTTTTAGTTTACAAGTTTCTTGTAAAGCCCTTGAGATAAGCAGTCTGGAGAAAATAAATTGAACAAAAATCGTTTTAAAAAATTATCAGATTTGTTTTTGGTCAGACCCGCTTGTTAAGTGATCGCAATCTATGAGAATATGGAACAATTTGATTCTCCTGGCCGTGCGAGGATTTTAGTTAAAAACTTTCACAGTCCTGGAGACCTCTGCGACCTCGTAAGATGACGGGAATTACCGAGCGAAGTGGCTAAGGGTGGAGGACTTTGCATTGAGGCGACTCGGATTCAATCCCCGCGCCGGCCATCCTGTCCGGGGTTTTCGTGATTTCCTTTTATCATCCAGGCGAATGCTGTGATGGTTCTACTGAAAAGTCATGACTGTGTCCCTTGCCGAATCCGTTAACTACGTGAAGTCACGAATGTTAAGCAAATTCGAGACATTTCGGGTTCCTCGTTGGGTGACCGACTAGGTACCCCGAGATTTAACAGCGTCGCGGACAATTGCCCTTTATGAGACATATAGTGGCTAAATACAAATAGAAATACAAAGTTGATTGGATTCAACAAGCTCTGCTGGCGCACGACTGCGTTCCACATACTGAAGACATACCAGCATTTAGGACTCGCGCTCTATTGACGCGGAGACTACAAAACATTGGCAGCAACTGCAATTTTTTTGCCTTTTGAATCACTAGAATAATAGAAGCAACGGAACCTACATTGGAATAAGGACATGCATTTGATGTGAATTGCCACCATATTTGGAGAAGATCCAATCGTGTACAATACAGGATTGTAATGTGAATCTGGTGTCTTCTGAAATATGAAAAATACTCTTAAATGTCAATCAAAAATTTTTTGCTCATTTTACACGGATCAGTTCTACAGATTTTGTACTCAGTAAATTGACTTATCCAGTCTCCTGGATTTTTAAACGAATGTATACAATTAACATTCTCACTGCACCAAATGTTCATTAAGTACAAACATACGGTAATACTAACTGCTTGAGTATTAAAAAAATTGGATTTCAAGCAGATACCTACATTAATGTAGTTGGATTTCAATAGGAGTGAAATTTGCGAAACACATATGCGTGGAACTGAAAATAGAAATGCAATCAGTATATTGTGCAATATAGTTAGATTACTTGTGATACCTTAACCACTTGTCGGCGGACACCAGCATATCCAGACAAACGTCAATTAAGCACGTTTGCAATGGAAGGAAAATAATCAAATTTCCTGTTAGCTGATACAAACCCCGATTTAATCTATGTTTCAATAATTCCACCTCAGGGTGACAACCAATGTAAATCTATTTTGATTAGTACCTCATCGTTTCTATCCGGGTCGTGCATGTGGGATGTGAAGCGATACAGTGTGATGTTTTGAGGCAACGAAGCCGTCATTAGTGACAACGACAATGCACGCGATAAGCTTCATCCAGTGAGGGTCAAACTCAATGTAATTACACATGCTCACAGACAGGAAAGTGTTTCGCAGTAAAAGTCATTTATTTTTTATGCAATTTTGTAAAATGGTCCGCTGCTCCAGAAAACTTGTTATATTCCGTTGGTCATAAACCGCCACAATCTTTCAATTTTCGCGTCTTGTGTAGCAATCTGCAATGCGTGGTTGGCGTGTTGATAATGCCTCGTTTATTTTAAGACTGCAGGACATGATGTTTTGTTGAAATACAAGCCAGCGGTTTTATGTTACGCGTTAGTATTTATTTGTAATTTATGTGGGAACAAGCCTGGACTAGCTATTGTGTGGAACCGCAACATTTTTGGCGTGCGTTGTACATGACATGTTAGTATTTTTGATTGGAAAAGGGACAGTTTTACATCATTTGGTTATTCTCCAACTCTTGTGTACAAAAAATATATTAAAAAATAATCCATATAGTTTGCATTATAACTATTTAGGAAGGCCTGATTTTTTCCAAACGTAATGTGATTGTGATAAGCATAAAGGGGATGCACGACATGAAGCAAATAGTCTAAACAGTTGCCGATTATTAATGTGCAAAACAATCATAAAAAGTAATAGGTTCCTTAATGATGGATTTTGAAATAAGGTCATATATAATTTTTCGAAAATTTGAGTAGGTTTCGAGTAACTTTGCGTGAAATGTCGGCAATTTTTAATTTTTTAAACAATTTTTTCTCACAAACGGCACCAATAATTTTGATTAAATTATGATCTTCGATAGTGTATAGGACACGTAAGAGAATGGGGCAGGTCATATGTTCATTGAAAGTTCTGATTTTTGAAAATTACGAAATTTCAAAATTTTTTCGGTGTCTTCCTTACAACTACAATTATGAAGATAAACATTTTTTTCTTCATCAAATTTGTTCTTCAAAAACAAATCTTCAAATAATGTCACCCTTAATTTTTTGTAAATGTTTTTTTGCGAAATTTTGTGTTTAAACCTAGGCAATTTTATTTTCTTTAAACCATTTTTTTTCTTAAAAAATCACACTTTTTGGATTAAATTTGAACCTTGGACTGCGTAAACATCGCTCAAGAGAATGGTGCAGGTCTCATATTCGTTAAAATCCCTAATTTTTTGAAAATTTAAAAAAAAAATAAAAAATGTTCGGCGTCTTCCTACAACTACAATTGTGAAGAAAAATTTTTCTGAAAGAAATGTGTTCATCAAAAACATATCTTTATATACGATAATGTTAAATTTTTCAAAAATATGAGTGTTTTGTGCGTAATTTGACGTCAAACATCCCTCCCGCTTCGAATTTTCTGCGCTTCGTGAACGTTATTTAAACATTTTTTAGAGACAATTGGGTGCTACTCAAGTTAGAATTTGTATATTATTTCATATTTATTTGTTCGTTTCTTCAATTCAAAGTTTCTTATACGTTTTCAAATTAATCTATTACAAGTTATTTAAAAGCTATTTGATAATGTAAATATTTTGTTCGTGTTGCGAGGAATGCATCTGCAGTCTTAATGCATTATTGTATTTTCTTTGAAGAAATCAGCAAACCTTAATTTAAATTAGCCCAATTAGGTATTCTCTCTTAAAAATACGATATAAATGTAATATGAAAAAATGGTTGCCTTCAGGAAATATGAGATTGGAATGCGACAATGACATTCCGCCTCGCGAAACACCAGATGTAGTGCTCTGAATTACGTCTCATTGTTCTGATATAATTTAACTGTATGAAATACCGAGGCCGAGGTGGCAAGGGCGTGTGCCGACTAAACGCCTCGGACTGAAGTCCCGGGTTTGAGTCTCGCAGTGGGCATGTTTTAGATCAATTGACAGTTGTGGGGGGATTAAGGTAGTTTGAATAGGTCTTCGTAACGTGAAAATGTTTGCTTGACATTTTAACGGCTTAATTTTTATTCTCCGTTTTTGGAACCAGTTAACATACTGGTTTAGTGTTTCTGAATATAGTCCTTGGCTACGGCAAGGTCGCTGTGCGTTACGAAGATCGTTGTGAACTGTGTTACGATATCATCTGCGTTCTACGCGATCTTGGAGTCACCCTTATCTTTCATGTATGTGTGATGTCGCAGAATGCCTTGTGAGTCAGCTGACCACAGACTAAGAAGCCCGCACCTAGTGTTCTACAATTTGTAATGAGTTGTGCAAAAAATGATGACTGGTATGTATTAATTAGGAGAAAAATTCCAATATAAATAGTATTACGTAACCATTACTAAGGGCGAGAAATCATGTGCTGTTTTAACACCTAGTTTAAAGAGTGATTTCAGTAAAGCATTTCCTTTTTCGCACGGGGAGTTGAGTGAGGAGGCAGCGGCAGTGGTGGCGGTTCCTTACTGGAAACCATTTACTATCATGCACGTTTTCAATTTGCAATGAATTAAGTGTTGAATCGAAATGAATTTTCTTTTGAGCCAAATTGATCTTTCTAGGTCAGTTTGTAATCGCACCACCTTGATTATTCACCCAATTGCATAGGAGGAACCTTTATGGCATGGAAATTTATTGATATTTTCTATAAAACCCCCAAAATTTTATCAGTGATGAAATGTTTAGGGTTTCTATCATTTCTATTGACACGGCACAAATTCTATGTTATTCGCACCTTTTTCTTATGAGGAGCATCACTGATAGGTTGCGAATTGATCGTGTTTCTGAAGTAGTGATGATCATAACTTTACATTTTCTACATGAATCTCAACGTTTTTATGAAAACTTATTTTGACAGTTCCAATTTATCTGCAATTTACATTGTTACGATAATTGCAATACCTGGTAACCCTATCAGACAAGTATCGAGTGTCAGGTGTCAAGCGTTCAATGTCGGGAATCGAGAGTCGGGTGTCAAGGATCGGGTGCAGTGTGTATACTGCGGAGCCGAAATTTCCAAATTGCCATTCAGATTACTACGATTAACCAAACGTCTCACACACACGCACCACATGGGGCATCTTAGCAGGCTGCCGTTTGATCGCAGTCCGTCCGTCAGCGCTGCAATCACGTGCTCGCCCAATCGCCTGCGGCGGGAGCGGGGGCGGAGGAGGGGGCGGGGCCAGGTCTGTCGGTGGCACCGCAACCGCAGGCCGCTCCCGGGTGGAGTCGCTCATCTCGCCGCCGGAGGCGCCACCGTCTCCTGGGCGTTGGGCCGCCTGATTGCGACAATCGCGTTCGCGAGGCGACAATTGCAGTAATGGGCTTGCAGTAACACACGTACAGCGGCATCGGTGGCTGCTCAGTTTCGAGTTCCCAGTCCCTAGAAGAACATTAAAATACCTCCCCGCGTCCAAACCTTCCCGACTGTAAGAACATTTTACTGTCATTTTCTCAAAAATAAAAATGTTTTTCCGCACATCTTGGTGCATTTCTAAATTCTTTGACCGTACTAGCAAGTTCTCGCCAAAATCTGTGCATTTACGGGGAGTTCAATGGAAATGTTTGCCGCAGAAATTTTACGGTGTGACAGGTTACAATAACAATTACAAAAACAATTGCCTGACAGGTTACAATTACAAAAACAATTACACTTTTTGAAAAACCAAATGAATGCAGCAAAATTAATTTTATGCCTTCTTAAACTATAAGCACTATCCGTACGAAATCTTTGAAGAAAAAAATGGAGCGATTTTTGAGAAAATGGCGTTTGAGCATTTCTAAAAATGCAGAATTTTGACCTCATTTTCACAAAAAACTCTTGAGTTTTCGAAAAACTTTATTTGACATTTGACTTTATTTAAATCACACGTACTCATAAGTACAATAATGTGAAGAAATGTCGTTTGTGTAAATATTAACGATGTGAGAGACACAAGTAAAAAAATACATTTTTGTATTTTTTTTTAAAACAAAAGAATAGAGAATTATGGCGTTCATGTCATCTTTTTGAGTGCATTATCACTATCTCTACTAAAAGTTTAATGAAAAATATGGAGTCGTTTTTGAGAACATCTTGTTTTTGTAATTTCCTAAAAATGCCCATATTGCTCGCAATGTTGCTCGAAAACTACTAAAAGTTTTAAAAATTGTATATGACCTTATAGAAAGAACTCTGTATGAACAACCAATTTCATTTTTAAATGAAAAATCTATCTTTGATTTTGTAGTTCTAGTAAGACACCGGAAATAATTAAAACTTTTGAAATTTTCAAAAATTCACAGTTAAAATCGGAAAATTCGTGAAAATCGAACCTATACCACCTGAAGTGTATTTTAGTATATTCTTGGAAGAAATTGAAAGAAAAAATTTGGAGCCGTTTTTTGAGAAACTTTTGATAATGTCCGGGGAGCTTCATGTAAAAAAAAAGTGTGTTTTTCAAAGTTTCAAAGCTACAAATAGAGCCAGATGAACAGACGGACAGACTGACGAACAGACGGACGCACGGAAGGATGTTTTGAAAAACTGTTTTTCGATGTCAGGTGGGCCCCAAATCGCGTATTTTCGCGAAATATTATCTCGAAATAGATTTTCCACAGCATTACATAACTTTCTCTATACTATGTATATTACTCCGTATATACGTACGTATATGAGAAAGTAAAAACGTCTTTTATGAAGTTGGGTTTTAACTCGCCTTGCTAACTTATTTACTTTTGCTTTTACGTCTGGTATTCGAATAATTTGCCAATAGATTCTCATATTATTACTTTCTCGTATACGTAAGTATAGGAGAAATATTCACTTGCACTGGTTCTAATTGGGTGTACTCCATGGAATCACTTTCGGTACATTATAATAACTTATATCAAGATGAGACTGCGATATTGTAACGGATTTCACTATGCTCTTTATGGGAGAATTTGCACTTCTTACTGTCCGATCTGCTATCAGCGTTAAGGCCACTTACTTGTAGATTTTGCGAGGTAGTAGAACCAGAAGTACACACCCCACTTTGTTGGCCCTTGCGAGGTTAATGCTCCTGGTTGAGATATTAGCGAGAGCTGGTCATGACGGTGTTAAGGCACTACTATTAGCAGCAGTGCCTGTGGCTGAGTTTGTCCTTGTTGCAGGAGTTGCAGCTGATGAAGTTGCTGTTGATATAGTTGCTGCTGTTGTTGGAGTTGTTGATGAGATATCATGTTAATATCTGTTTGGATGTTCACATTATCACATTCACTATCTACTTAATTTGAAGTGTCAATGACACTTCTAATACATTGCCCCATTAAGGAGCCTTAATTTGCTGACATTCACAAAACGTAGGCACTTAACTGATGCAAGAAAGTCACAAAAACAATGTTTTTTTAAATATACGTATTCCGAAACGGGCTCCGTATGCGATCACCGCCTGAACTCTAATCTTGATATGCCACTACTGATGTAAAGGTAAGCGCTGCCTCACAGCGGAACGTGCGTGCACTACCCCTGCAGGGCTGAGACTGGAACTATTTTCTTAATGCAGTGACAGAATGACAGGCGTGTTCATCTGTTCTTCACAACAGTGTGAAATATGGTGTCAAGATCGTCCATTTCCAACATGTAGTATTAGATAATTTTTCTACAAATTAAAGTAAGAACAGAGAAATTAATGTAAAACATATTTGTTTATATATGTTTATAGAAACAAATAAATTTATAAATTTGTTATACTTTTTTACTAAATAAGAGAAAAAAGAACATATAACATTATTAATTTACTAAATAAATGAAAAACAAACGGCGTAAATAGGGCGTAAAGATTGTCCATTTCCCACAATTAATATTAGATAATTTTCGTACAAATTAAAGTAAGAACAGAGAAATTCATGTAAAAAATATTTGTTTATACATGTTTATATAAACAAATAAATTTATAAATTTGTTATACATTTTTACTAAATAAGGGGAAAACGAACATATAACATTATTAATTTCTGGTGTTTCCTCTTTCAGCATTTATTAGAAAGTCAACTCTATTAGGTATCGATTCAATCAACTTATTACGTTTCTGTAACTATCATTCGACCAAACAGAAGATACTCTTTTCCTGTTCACAATAATGCTCACAAGGGTGTATTTTGGTATCGAGTAGTTTTACTAAACGACCTTCCCGACCGCCCCGTACAGGCCGATTTTAAAGACGTTCCACGTCAAAATAGTTGCGATGCCTTTTCCGGGAATGCCGTGTTTGGTGGGCGCTCGGAGGGCAGGAGCGCTGGGCTGGGCTGGGCTGGGCTGGGCTGGGCTGGGCTGGGGAGGCCGTTTGCGCCGGGGACGGACGGCGCGCGGGGTGCCGCCTGGACTTTTACGGCGGCCTCGAATCACGCGAGGGCCGCGCCGCGCCGCACAGCGCCGCTTACACATTCAGAGCGCGCCCGCGGCGGCGGAGAGGGCAAGAAGGGAAAAGGGTGACGGTGAGGGAGATGGCCGGGCCGTGGAGGGGGAAATGGTGGGGTCGGTGAGAGGTTGAGAGGTGAGGAGGGCGTGGATGGTTGGAGGATGAGCTGTATGGCGCGCAGGCTGCGGAGAGGGCAGAGAAAGGAAAAGGGTGACGGTGAGGGAGATGGCCGGGCCGTGGAGGGGGAAATGGTGGGGTCGGTGAGAGGTGAGGAGGGCGTGGATGGTTGGCGGTGGGGGCATGGGGATGTGTGTAGTGAGCAGGCTGCGGAGAGGGAAAAGGGTGACGATGAGGGAGATGGGCGAGTCGTGGAGGTGGACGGAGAAATGGGGTCGGTGAGGGACTGACAGGCGAGGAGGGCATGGATGGTTGGAGGGGGAGCTGTGTGGCGCGCAGGCTGCGGAGAAGAAGAGAAAGAGAAGTGAGCCGGTGAGGGAGCTGGGTGGGATGTGGGAGTGGAGCTGTGCTCGACAAGAGGTTGAGGTGGAGGAGGGCGTGGATGGCGGCGAGAGCAAGGGCAGGTGTGTAGCTGGCTGAAGTGCTGGCAAGTGGAGGAACAGGGTTGAGTCGATGGAGAGAGATGGTAAGAGGAGGAGGTTTCACAGAGTGGGGAAATTTGTTTGGCGGGAAGGATTGGTACGATTGAGGGGGAAGTGAGGGCTACTGGAGTAAGCAGGATTGCGAAAGAGTGGAGAGGGCAAGGAGAATTTCTGAGACAGCTGTTGGGCTATTTGAACTGGAGGTGGAGGAGGGAGAGGAAGGATGAAGTCAGGTGGATGGAATGTGCGAGGAGAGAAGAGGTGGAGATGGCAGCTACAGCAAGGGCTATGAAGACGAGGGTGTTGGGAGTAAAAGTGAGGGATGGAATGGGCGAGGAGAGATGAGAAAGGGTGGTGAGAACGGCTATGGCGAGGACTACGAAGACGAGGGTGGTAGGAGTAACAGGGATAGATGAACTAGGATAGATGAACTATGCGTGGAGAAATGAAAAGGTACGGTGACGACGGCTACAGCAAGGGCTACGAAGACGAGGGCGGTGGGGGTAACAGGGAGGGATGAACTATGCGAGGAGAAATGAGAAGGTACGGTGACGACGGCTACAGCAAGGGCTACGAAGACGAGGGCGGTGGGGGTAACAGGGATAGATGAACTATGCGTGGAGAAATGAAAAGGTACGGTGACGACGGCTACAGCAAGGGCTACGAAGACGAGGGCGGTGAGGGTAACAGGGAGGGATGAACTATGCGAGGAGAAATGAGAAGGTACGGTGACGACGGCTATAGCAAGGGCTACGAAGACGAAGGCGGTGGGGGTAACAGGGATAGATGAACTATGCGAGGAGAAATGAGAAGGTACGGTGACGACGGCTACAGCAAGGGCTACGAAGACGAGGGCGGTGGGGGGAGGGATGAACTACAAGGAGAGAAATGAGAAAGTACGGCAGACGACGATACAGTAAAGCGGGCTAGCGTGTGACGAGAGGGCGGTGGGGGGGGCAACAGGGAGGGATGAACTTACGCGAGGAGAAATGAGAAGGTACGGTGACGACGGCTGGCAAGGCCACGAACATTATGGCGGTAGTAACAGGATAGATGAACTATGCGTGCGGAGAAATGAAAAGGTACGGTGACGACGGCTACAGCAAGGGCTACGAAGACGAGGGCGGTGGGGGTAACAGGGAGGGATGAACTATGCGAGGAGAAATGAGAAGGTACGGTGACGACGGCTACAGCAAGGGCTACGAAGACGAGGGCGGTGGGGGTAACAGGGATAGATGAACTATGCGAGGAGAAATGAGAAGGTACGGTGACGACGGCTACAGCAAGGGCTATGAAGACGAGGGCGGTGAGGGTAACAGGGAGGGATGAACTATGCGAGGAGAAATGAGAAGGTACGGTGACGACGGCTATAGCAAGGGCTACGAAGACGAAGGCGGTGGGGGTAACAGGGATAGATGAACTATGCGAGGAGAAATGAGAAGGTACGGTGACGACGGCTACAGCAAGGGCTACGAAGACGAGGGCGGTGGGGGTAACAGGGAGGGATCAACTATGCGTGGAGAAATGAAAAGGTACGGTGACGACGGCTACAGCAAGGGCTACGAAGACGAGGGCGGTGAGGGTAACAGGGATAGATGAACTATGCGAGGAGAAATGAGAAGGTACGGTGACGACGGCTACAGCAAGGGCTACGAAGACGAGGGTGTTGGGAGTAAAAGTGAGGGATGGAATGGGCGAAGAGAGATGAGAAAGGGTGGTGAGAACGGCTATGGCAATGGCTACGAAAACGAGGGTGGCAGGTGTAACAGGGAGAGGTGAACTATGCGAGGAGAGATGAGGACGGCTGCGACAAGGCTACGAAGGCGAGGTGGGAGTGCCAGGAGGCGGAGGCATGACGAAGGATGAAGCAAACACTCCGGTGGCGGCCGAGGCGGTGTCAGTGCGGGGCGGAGTAGGAAATACTGGAGCAGCAAGAGCGCAGGGGGTGGAGGGCCAGTTGGAGGAGCGGCGGAGGCAGATGGGGAATGGGAGTCGAGGGGACTGTGGAGGGGAAGACGCTCTGCAGACGTCAAGAGAAGGCAGTGGGGCCGTACGAGGTCGATGGAAGTCCAGGAGACAGCGCGGGCGCAAGAGAAAGGCTGTGTCTACACGCCTACACCCACAGAACACCAATCCTGAGAAACGGCAAAGCTATTAAACTGTACGTTCTTAATTTTTCATACGATGGGTTTATTGAAAAATGTATTAACCAGAATGTGCGCCCGCTCTACTAGAGATATATTTTTCTATGCTTTTTATTGAAAACATCCAGGAAAGACTTTGTGATAACATATTTTATACAGACCAACTTCTATTGTAATGTTTCCATTTAAAACTATATTTATTTTCTTGAATGTTTTGCAGTGGTAGAGTATTAAAGATGTTTTGTTCTGTATGCCAACGCATTGAACTAATCTGAAACATTTTTGTTTCACTTTTTATGTAGTGGCATTGTCTTTTGTAATGATATTGTCCCTGAATAGTATTGGCCACAAGAAAAATATATATGAATTAAACGCTCTCTAACTGCACATTATAGGGATATGAGTTTCGCGACATAAAAATGCTGTATCGAGTCGGAAACACTCTTTGATTATACTGCGTGTGGGTTAAACTGTAAACATATGAACGTCCTTTTCAGAAGCAAATCTACTTGTTTCTGGCGACAACTCTAATAAAAAAGTATTTTACTGTAATACACATATTAAAAATCAGAAATCAGTATAGAGTAAACGGAAAATTGTAAGTGTTATCCTGAAAACATTAAAAAACGAATTTTTTTGCGTATATAAATAATTATTATCAACTTGACACTTATTTTCATCTGACACGTCAGCCATCGCCTCTGTTTTCAAAATACAGCCCAATCCGTTTTGTGCTCTCTATAGGCTCAATGACGACCTTTTACTAATTCCGTAAGATTCAGAGGAATGGTAGGGTTGTGTATGAGATATCGTAATTTATGAGGTTTATTTTTGTAACGACGAACCGTTTCAAGAAAAAGTCACTCATTAGGAAACTTTCAAACCAAAGCTCTTTAAGAAGAGTTATCTCTTAAGATACATTTTACTGTCCAAATACCGCGAAAATCTCATTTCACTTCTGGAAACCAGATATTCAACATTTGTAATATATTGAAATATCGCCAGACGAAAAATGTTTTATTTTATTTTATCACAATATTTCAATTCTTGATTTGTGTTTTCTTGGAAGAAAACCCAAACAAGCGTTAAAATGTTGTGATCAAATTAAATGAAACATTGTCTCTTCATCTTGTTCTGCAACACACAAGATATTAAAAGTCATAAATAATATTATGAAAAATCAAAAAGCAGAGATTATGTTTAAAGAAATAATAAAATTTTCTAATTCATAATAGTTGCAACAATAGCTTTCTCCATCTAATGGTCCTTCTGTCACATCCAACAAGAATATAACATATGAGAATGGAGTCTTTTTATTTTCTCCTCTCTTGGTTGTATCATATCACTGTAGATTGCTAATTTAGATTATTTTTCTAATACTTATCCTGATGTAAGGGATGAAAAAGGTGAGAAATTAAACCAAAACAATAGAACCATGACTTAACAGTAATAAAAATTTTGGCAATATGTAACGGTGGATTACCGACGGACTGTAAATATATATTTTTCCTGATGCAATTTACAAAAGACGTGAGAATGCCTAACATTTCTGTGTATTTTAAAGTACATTTTGCGTCAGTTATTCAATTTGCCCAATTTGTAAATAATGCGTAATAGTATAATTGTAATAAATGGGTTCGCTATTTTTATAAAATTATACTTCATGGTGGTGGTGAATAGTCGATATGGCTGTTAGATATTGTGTGATATATGGCTGTTGTGAGATATGGCTGTTGGATGGTGACCTATAAGTCGGCTAGCAGGATTTTCCCCGACCAGATGTCTCCCATTACCGGGGCACAGCCCCAGCTAGGACTTAGCTCCCGACATATATGGTAATATTGTGCATACAAGTGCATGTGTGTCGGTGTAAGGGGCGAGGATAGGACACGGAAGAGGAAGGAAAGATATCGCGCGGTCCGTTGCCCGTTTGTTAGGGTATTGCTCCTGATGCTGATCAAAGAAACTACGGAAAACTACCCAACAGAGCAGCCGGTCATTAAGAGGCCTTATCCACACAGCGACTGAACTCGACGTAGCTATTCAGATAATGTCCTACCACCTTCAACCAGTGTTCGATTGATTCATTGATTGATTGTTAGGGATTCCGAGCGCATCAACTCTCCTCAGGTCATTAGTCTCGTGTAGTGCATGTTATTTCATCTTGAGATGGCGGTGATCTTTCCCCAGTGGATGGCGAGATCCGGCGCCGGCCTATTGTCGACTAGCGGTGTTTTTCCCAACCATATATTTCCTACGAGCGGGCCGCCGCCCCAGCTGGGACACGTTCTAAGTTCCCGACGGGTTTCCCGGCATGTGTGGTGGTGTAGTGCATGTTAGTGTTAGTGTGTGTGTAAGGGGAGAGGATAGGACAAGGAAGGGGAAGGACAGATCGCGCGCGGTCCGTGGCCCGTTTGTAAGGGTACTGCTCCGGCATTCGCCTGGTGTTGATCGGAGAAACCACGGAAAACTACCGATCAGAGCAGCCGGCCGCTAGAATTATCCTCCAGACACCGACTGAGTTCGACCTAGCTGAAAAGCTAGTGTCGCAAATCCTGCCGCCGTGGGGAGTGGGAACCTAGGACCTCCCGGTCAGAGGCACTGCAGTGACATCAGTTGATGCACTGAGCCACCGCTTACCTGGCGTAAGGATTACCGTCATTACGAAGGCGGTTCCCTCAGGCAGAGGTCGGCTCATTGCACTTCGAGCCGGCTGATAGCAAATGCCAGTGTTCGACGTAATTTTCCCGCATCCCGCTTCATCGCCTTTAACCGCGCGGAATCCAGGGCACGCGCAACGCACGGGCGGGAGGGGATTTTGGGGGGTGGGGTGGGAAGGGGGCGGGGCGGCCGCCGGGGACTTGGTGCCTTCGGAGCGCGAACCCGGGCCCGCTGGGTCGTAAACCCTTCGCTGGCGCCACCTGTGGAAGCTCGAACCCCCTCCCCCACACTCCGCCACGCCACACCACGGCACGCCGGCCACTGTAGCCTTCAGGAAATTGTGGCCGTGCCGTGCGCTGCCGCGAATTACATCGGAAAGAAATAAGACTCGCTAGCCCAATAAGGTGTGATTTTATAGACTCATTTAAGGACTTTAACTTGATGAAGAATTGGCAGATTTGTTGTCTCTTCGTTCACCGCTGTTCGAATCAAGTAGTGTTTTGAAATTTATGGCTTTATTTTTTGATTTGAAGAGCTTATTTCCAAAGTAACGAATCTTACAAAATACACAATTTTTCCAGACAGAAAAGTTACTTAATCCCAGCCTTACGATTTAAGATACAATTCAAAGGTTCTCGAATACCGTTCAACATGACAGAAACGAAAGTTTTATCACAATATTTGGCAACATGACGGAGAAACTCATATGAATATATCATCTCGTAAAACTAAAAAAGTGTCAGAAATAGATATAAGTCATTTTGGAAACAAGTTCTTCAGTTTTCTGGGGGAATTATGGGGAATGAGGATGTATCTGAATGAATGAATGGATGATTTTGGTCTCTTGTAGACACCTTCTGTGAACGTCTATATGATCGTCGTATCTATGAACGCCCATCCTCCACTTGAGTCGTTACTCCATGCCCCAGGACTTAGTTACTAACTCCGTCTTTTCAACCTTCGCCAAGGTGTGGATCGTAATCTGTGTCAGTTTAAAATTACTTGAAGACACTGTTATTGAAGAAATTATACAGTAGAGAAAATGTAAACGCAGATCTGAAATAGGGTGCGAGGAGTAGTAAATCCCACATATTCTGGTTTATCCTTTTTCTTAGTTAACTAATGAATTTAGTTAACTTTTATCATTGAGGATAACTGTTAAGCAATATTGTCTTCAAGACAATATTACAATAACCTTGTGCAATTTTGAATACTCTCAATTTTAATTCATATTAACTAGAGAATTACACTGAAGACTCACAATCATGTGTTCAAAATATGCATGCAATTTCTTTATCTTAAAATCATACATAAATATCTTATAAAAGTCATATATTTTATCTAATAAAAATTGCAAGAATGTGAATATTGCATCGTGGAATTATGGAACACTTTTCTTTTCAAGCAAAAAAAAAACAACAACTTATATTCACAATATATCACTTTTATAACATGCATATTCATAAATGATGTATTTTAAAGCAATTATAAAAAATATCGCAAAATTAAATGATAAGACTGGGAAACTCATCTCGTTTGTAACGGAAACAAACGAGTGTCTGCGACGTTTCTTTTTGCTCGGAGAGCCCGTTTGTTATGAAAGGCATCACAAATAATAAGCAGCCGTAATACCATTTGGCTCATAAAAACAACGAGGGGGCTTTTCTTTCCTTTGTGCATATATTTCAGGGTATTTTCGCCGTCGCATCTAACGCGCTCTTGTGACACTCCCAGCCTCACTCGCCCAGACACCTCTTTCATCTCCGTCACCAGGCGAACTGCGCAGCTCGGGCTGAATTGGTTTACGCGAAAAAAATTAGGAAAAGAAAGTAAGGAAAGCTATTGCCTTAAACGACTCACTATACAATACGTTTGCTTTGCCATAATAATCTTATCTTAAGTTATGAAATTTCAAGTTTGTTGCTAAGGCTTTAAAACAATGATACAAACGAATCTTGTAGTACTGATAGCAGAAGTGTGTAGGTTGTTATTGGGTTTAAATATTTCTATTTCAGTATTAGCTCTTACATGCCCCGCGTGGGGTGGGAATCGTGGGGGTGATATTGGTAAACCGAACACCGTTTATTCGAGCGGATATCAAATATCACTGACGTTGCAATAAAGCTGTTTTCGAAAACTTACTTTAATTTTCTCATTCATTTAAAATGTTCTTATACAAGAAATAACGCTTGCAATTACTTATATATTTATTTATTTATTTATTTATCTATTTATTTATTTACTTATGTATTTATTTATTTATTATAATGTCGTTTTACTGTATTCGTATAAAACCCATGCCATGCAATAAAGCTTAATATTATAAACTAGAGGCATGTTATACATTTATGCGCCAAAATTGTTACAATTTGAAATAATACACTGTCACATTTTGATAGACAAATACCGTACTTTAGAAAAGACCCCGTGCTGCTGTTTCTCCGTGGGATCGGCAGCCAATTTGGGCGCCGTCGTGCTGCGCACGCGCGTCGCGCCTTCGCTCGTTCGTCTTGGCCGCCGCGAGGGCCTTGGGGCACGCCAGGCGATCGCCCCCTCCGACGCCACGCTTTTTGCGCCCTCGGCGAGAAACGCGCGGCGGACGGGGTAGGGGGCTGACGCTGTTTGGTTTCCTCTCTGCGATCCGCCTCTGCGCTCGTCTTCGTTTCACTGAGCCCGCACGGCAAACTGAGTCACGTGCTATTTAGAAAATGACGGTTGTTAGCACGTAAATACCGAAATTAATTGAAATTTTTAGCCTAACCGCAAATAGGACAATTATAAGCTCTCTTTGGCATACATTAAGAGCTAAGATTGTGAATTTCACACGTGCCGCGTACAAGATAGTAAAGGTTTTCTCTAAAATCCTGCGAACATCGTTACAGAAAGAAAAGGCAAATTTTTAAGAGAAACATTTTCAAACTACTTTGTGGCTAACAGAGCGCAACAGCCATCGCCAATTTTTTTTAAAATTTATTTCTTCTTGTTCGACAATAGTGTCTTTCAAAGGTTTTAAAAACACGTAAGACTATTATATGACAATTTTGGATTGGCCATTCATAAGATAAGAGAAGTTTAAACTCTGACGTAATTATTAATTTAATGTTATTATTAATTAAGAAGAGAAAGGAATATGATTATGTTAAGGAGCTGAGGGTATAGTGGTATACGGGGGTTTGAATTTGTCTTTGGGAAATATTGACTTTATGCGTGGGTGGACCGCATTTTTTCCAAGTTTAAGAACTGAGGTGATTCCTAAGACACTAGCACGCATTGTTCAAATCAACAATCGGAACAGCTGTGGCGGATCGCATGCCATTTGAGGCGGGAGACATTCACGCATACCTCCACTTTCTTACTCTTTATTGACGTTCTTTCCTTATATAAACTCCTTGATGGCAAGTACTTTCTCCATGAGATAGCACGAATCTCGGCCAATCAGCAGATGGAAGTAAAGAACGCATGCGTGCATCTGGAAGAAATGTGATTGAGATCTCCCATGACAGGTGACTTATATTTTTATTGAAATATTTAATGTTGGAAATCAGATTATACCGCCGACGTGTCTCGATAGTATAACAGTGTCAATTTTAAAAATTCTTATTGCCACAACTATGGAAGGAGGATATAGAAAATCGCCATCGATAAAAAATTCGAGCTTTCCCATCTCGGGAATATATCACGTAGCATTTTGATACCTGAACAAATGTCTTTAGAATTTTTCTTTATATATTACGACTAATAATAATATGTTCTTGGTTATTTTTTTCCGTATTAATAATTAAATAATAATAGTAAACGAGATGAACTTCAGGAAAATAATGAGATAGTAGTGTATGAGATGGCGCACAAACTACAGAAAGCGTGGAAGTCACCTATCGCGCCCATATGAAACCAGATGACAACCAAACGTTTCCTTGCATATTGGCACACATTTTCTTCTAAAACGTAGAATATGAACTGACGTCGTGAATCAAATAATTTACGTAAAATTTCTCACTTAACACTTTGTAAAATCATTTTGAAATTCTTCATTTTATTATGAGGATTTGCCGTCCGTGTTCTTTGTTATTTATTTGTCATCTGTTAAGTACTTCGTCGTGAATAAAACAGTAACTGTGCATTACATGTCCCATATATTTTAGCCTGTGGCAAAATCAGATCAACATGGAGTAGAATCCTTTGATCATTCGGACTCAGCTGTGCAAATGGCCAGGAGATTTATTCGCAATCGCATTGGACTTATACTTTCCCATTATTATTGTAATTTTATAATCGTATTTCTTGATAATTATATCACCTGCTTAAGATGACCTTTCAGGAATAATCCATTAATATTGCTAAATTTAACGGAATATTTTGGTAATATCAGAGGATTAGATGGATATAAAATGAAACTTTCCATTAAGCATTTTGATATGTTTAAAGGGAAAATTGAAAGAGTTATTTCATCTTGGTATTCATAAGGTAATGTTGGCTGATGCAAAACACTCGACTGTGACTGAAATATTTTTCTAGAAATTCATATTGTTTATGTAATGAATGTGTGAACATTTCATTATTGATAAATCTTTTTGTGCGATTAAATCAGAACATCTCATCTCAATCACGACAAATAATGGTGAATAGCATTAGTGCGAGTGATTTACCTAAACATACTCAACGTCACATTGCTTTCTTGTTAATTAAAATTTGAAACTGTCCATATAGTTAGTCATGTACATATCTTAAGTTCTTGACGCAGAATTGCTGGAATATTAATAGTGTAACATAAATTATAACTATTATCTGATCTATTGTTACTTGATACATTCTCTTTTTTTAAATTGTTGCGTCTACAACTTGACGCAACGCGCCTCCAAGCCCCTTAAGGAGTGTTGAGCGCTTTGCGCTGGGGAGTAATTCTCCATTAATATGTGCTCTTGCGGAGTAATCCTCCATTACAAATATGTAATGTCACGTCACGGTCAGTTGTCAAGAGGACCGCCAGGTAGCATCTCCGCTGACGCGCCTCCTGCGTCACTCTCCAGCGGCCAGAATTGGGAAGGAATAAGGATAGGGGAGGGGTTTAGGACACTTCACAGGGGTTGGACTAGCCCTTGTGAAGCAGCCAAACTCGTTTTGTTGCAACAAATTTCACATGAGATTCGACGGGAATCGAACCCGGACCTCAGTGTTGAAAGGCTAGCTACTTCGCTATGTGCCACGGGCGGGCACATAGCGGGCGTTCTCATCTTACAATTATTCAAAGGCGTATGCTTACTTGCTTTTTTTCTAGGATATCCTTTAAAGGAGGTCATTTTCATTAAAATTTCCATTTCCATTTCTTTTTGTTTCCTATTTAGTATTTTCCAACTCACAATTTGTTCAATCTTACAATTGATGAAACAAAATATATAAGAAGAATTCATAAGAAGTAGGATCAGAGTATGATTTAAAAAAATGTTATAGTCACTAAGGATTTGGTTTAGTTTGAAGTGAAGAATATTTAGAATTCACTTCACATTCATTGTCAATTGCGACTATTACACTGCGTCATTCTTATCTCAACTGTTCTATTAAATTTAACTCAATTTACTAAGAGTCCAATTCTTCACTTATTCACTTGTACAATGCCAGGCATGATAAAATAGAAATGGAATAGAAAAGTTTCAATTTTTTTCAATTTCCGTCACTAAAACAAATTGATACATAACCGAAATGACGCTATTTGTCAACAGGCCGACTATTTCGCACTACGCCAGGGTGTTAAATTCTTGGAAGCATTTCATCTGAGTCAGACAATGACAAAGACGGCGAGTTTCCAGGCGAATGGTCTCCCGCGACGCAGCGCACGTCTCCCAGCGCCAATTGGGCGCTTCTGCGGCGACGGCGAGGCAGCACTTTTCTCATCTCGCAGTTCACAACGACCCTGTCACCCGCGCCGCTCGCAGGCGCCCACGCTTCCACCAATCCCGCGGCCGCTCGCGCTTATCCGTCCGCGCTCACCGCCGCCCGCCCGCCCGCGCCGCCCCCGCCGGAAGGAAAGGCTGCGGAACCTCCGCCCCAAACCCCGTCTCCGCATTGCCGGAAGGAAAGGCTGCGGCGGCCCCGCCGGCGGTGGCGGTGGCGGCGGTAGGGTTGACGGTAGCGGTGGCGAGCATGGTGTGGGTGTGGTGATTGTGGCGGTGGCGGTGGCATGGGCGGTGGCGGCGGCGGTGGCGGCGGCGGTGGCGGTGGTGGTGCCGGTGGTGGTGGTGGTGGCGGTGGCGGAGGCGGTAGCGGTGGCGCTAACGGTGGTGGTGGTGGTGGTGGCGGTGGCGGTGGCGGAGGCGGAGGCGGGGGCGGGGGCGGTGGCGGTGGCGGTGGCGGTGGCGGTGGCGGTGGCGGTGGCGGTGGCGGTGGCGGTGGCGGTGGCGGTGGCGGTGGCGGTGGCGGTGGCGGTGGCGGTGGCGGTGGCGGTGGCGGTGGCGGTGGCGGTGGCGGTGGCGGCGGCCGCGGGTGGCGGTTCCACTGGCATCGGAGGTGAACAAGCGACGACGGTAGCGGCCGAGATGGCAGCGGCGGCGGGGGCGGAAGCAGCGAGGGGCGCGGGGGAGCGAGTCGGAAGCGGAGATGGGTTGTGTCAACGCGGCGCGGCGATATGTTTCGGCTGAAATTGTGTTGTAGTTCTTGCCCCCTCGGGCCCGCGCGAACCCGGCGCGAGCGGAGAGGCGAGCCTGGGAGAGGAATGGCGGGGACGGACGGGCGCGTTGTGAATGGCGGTGGAGGTAGAGGGGCTGGCGGGAGGGGATAGGCGTACACAGACGGTGGGTTATTGTGTCCATGAGACGTAATGGAAAAGTGAACGAGGGAGATATGAAGCGTGAAGGGGCGGGACCGTAAGACGAGAAGGGTTGGAAAATGTGGATGATAAAGATAGGGCGGGAAGTAGAGAACAAGTGGAAAAGTATGGAGAGATGTGTACCGGGTCTGAAAGGAAGTGTGTATAAGAGATAGTGGATCTGATGAGAGGGACGTGGAAGTGAAGTCGGAGAAGTTTAGATCGATGGATTTAGAAAGCAGGAGAGAGAGGTCACTCAGTGGACGGAGAAAGAAAAGAAAGAAAGCTAGGGAAGTGTGGGCAGGGTGGTAAGTGTCAAAGTGAGGATAGCACAGTTAAGGCTGTGAAGGTAAAGCCGGGGATAAGTGAAGTGAGGTAAGGTAAGGTAAGGATAAGGATAAGGATAAGGAAAACGTTCAGGCAGGTAACGGTGAGGAGCGAAGGGCAAGTGGTACACACGTGGGGAACAGTTATGGGGAATGAATGTGTTGGTTGTGAAGATATCTGTAAAGCCACAACGAAGGAGAATATTTTAATTAAAAACGTGGAATAAAACGAGTGAGCAAGCGAGAGGGACTGGGATGAAACTTTGTAGGACTTTTTTGTGCATAAAGGAAAGGCGAGTCTGTGGACACGAATTGAAATGAAACTGGAGCGTCGATTGAGGAAGAGAAAATGAGCGAATACACAGCGAGGGATGGGGGCGGAGAAATATGTACGAGCAAACGAAGTGTTGTGAAGCATATTGTAGCAAAGCAATAGGTGTGCTTGAATATGAAAACAGTGCGAGAGGAAGGACTGTGCGAAGACAGTGCAAGTCAAAGGTGGAAAATAATATACGAAGTGGATGGGAAAATGCATTGGAATGTGGAGGAAGTTGGGAGGGGTCCTGAACCAGGAGAAAGAAATTCTTAAAATATGGTGGGGAGTATTTGGAGGTGGAGTAGACATGGGGTAGAGGTAAAGTCAGGGTAGTGGCGGGTTCATTCGCCTGGATACGGACTTAGGCGGAGGCAGGGAGGAGCGGGGCAGAGGTGGGTACCGAGGTTGAGGCGGAGGTGGAGGAGGAGGAGGAGGCTGGTACGAGGGTGCGGAACTGAATAGGTGACAGAAACATGGTGATGTT